>JAMCCL010000083.1:0-94898 GCA_024516035.1 Bactericera cockerelli
TTTTTTAAAGATATTAATAACTTTTTTAGTTAAATTTGTTAAAAAAATGTTTTGCCATTTAAAATAACTTATTTGCCCCTTTTTTACCATTAGCTTTACCAGGGGAGGTGTTAAATTCTTTTTATGTTAAAAACTATTGGTTTTCTAGTAAAATTTGTGCTGAATAAATGCTATGAGTCTTATTGTTCAGCCCATTGTAAGAACAGGGCTAATATTACTTCAATTTATTTAGAAAGAGGCTAAAAAGCGAGTGCAGTACTTGTCTCCGGCAATGTTTTCAAGATACCTTAAATTAGGATAAATAATAGAACAATTTATACTCGAAAACGGATAGCCTTTTCACTTTTTCTAAAAATGTTGACTCCTTGAAATTTCCCCTGGTAAAACTAATGGTATAAAAATATAGACGGAATTTTTACAAAAATTAAATTAATTTCTTATAAAAATATTGCTGAATTATCTGAGATGTAATGTACAATATCTGTGACCCTATTTGGTTGTAGAAAACTCAAATTTGTCTTAAAATACTTCTACTGTCAGCTTATTTTCCGAAATATCACATAGACAGTGTCTTTCTATTTAAAATTCTAAAGTTAATCCCCCTGAGGCCATCCCTAGCAGTGATAGGAAAACAACACTCTGTAAAAATGTTTCCCCTCGATTTAATAGTACATGCATTTCAGCATTTTCAATACTTACATTTTCTAGAATATTCTTTTTTTTCGAATCCTGTATATTAGTAATGTTTGGTGGTTGTTCTTGTTTATCTGTTTGACCTACATTTTTTTATCTTCTCAATTTGTTTAGAGTTTGTCCTTGGAGGCCAGTTTTATTGTTTTAAATGAAACTGAACAGAGACCTTACTAATAATCTGAAAATCTTTCATCTAGCATGTGCTCTCAAGTGTTCTCTGATTTGAAATTTCTTAGCAAAAGACTTCTCACATATCTCACAACTGAAAAGATTACCTCCAGTGTGAAGCATCATGTGACTTTTTAAATCACTGGATCGAGTGAAAGATTTTCTACATACCTCACAACTGAAAGGCTTCTCACCAGTGTGAACCCTCATGTGTCTTTTTAAATCACTGGATCGAGTGAAAGATTTTCTACATACCTCACAACTGAAAGGATTCTCACAAGTGTGAACCATCATGTGACTTTTTAAATCACTGGATCGAGTGAAAGATTTTCTACATACCTCACAACTGAAAGGCTTCTCACCAGTGTGAATCCTCATGTGCTTTTTTAAATTAGAAGATTCAGTGAAAGATTTTCTACATACCTCACAACTGAAAGGCTTCTCACCAGTGTGAATCCTCTTGTGAATTTTTAAATCATTGGATCGAGTAAAAGATTTTCTACATATCTCACAACTGAATGGCTTCTCACCAGTGTGAATCTTCATGTGACTTTTTAAATCACAAGATTTATTGAAAGATTTTCTACATACCTTACAACTGAAAGGCTTCTCACCAGTGTGAATCTTCATGTGACTTTTTAAATAACAAGATTGAGTGAAAGATTTTCTACAGATCTCACAACTGAAAGGCTTCTCACCACTGTGAATCCTCATGTGAATTTCTAAACGACTAGAAACAATGAAAGATTTTCTACATATTTCACAAGTGAAAGGATTCTCACCAGTGTGAAGCCTCATGTGATATTTTAAATCACGAGATTGAGTAAAAGATTTTCTACAGACCTCACAAATGAAAGGCTTCTCACCAGTGTGAATCCTCTTGTGAATTTTTAAAGAACTTGATTCAGTGAAAGATTTTCTACAAATCTCACAACTGAAAGGCTTCTCACCAGAGTGAATCCACATATGAGATTTTAAATGGCTTGATCGAGTGAAAGATTTTCTACATATCTCACAACTGAAAGGCTTCTCACCAGTGTGAATCCTCAAGTGTTTTTTTAAATTCCAAGATTCAGTGAAAGATTTTCTACATATCTCACAACTGAAAGGCTTCTCACCAGTGTGAATCCTCAAGTGATTTTTTAAAGCACTAGATACAGTGAAAGATTTTCTACATTTCTCACAACTGAATGGCTTCTCACCAGTGTGAATCCTCTTGTGAATTTTTAAAGAACTTGATTCAGTGAAAGATTTTCTACAAATCTCACAACTGAAAGGCTTCTCACCAGAGTGAATCCACATATGAGATTTTAAATGGCTTGATCGAGTGAAAGATTTTCTACATATCTCACAACTGAAAGGCTTCTCACCAGTGTGAATCCTCAAGTGTTTTTTTAAATTCCAAGATTCAGTGAAAGATTTTCTACATATCTCACAACTGAAAGGCTTCTCACCAGTGTGAATCCTCAAGTGTGTTTTTAAAGTACTAGATACAGTGAAAGATTTTCTACATTTCTCACAACTGAATGGCTTCTCACCAGTGTGAATCCTCAAGTGTTTTTTTAAAGTACTAGATTCAGTGAAAGATTTTGTACAAATCTCACAACTGAAAGGCTTCTCACCAGAGTGAATCCTCATATGAGATTTTAAATGGCTTGATTGAACATGAGACTTTCCACATATGTCGCAACTGAAAGGCTTTAAACTAGTATGTGTAGCAATATGATTTTTAAGATGGAATAGAAATGAAAATGTCTTTTTACATTTATCACATTCATAAAGTTTTTCTTCTCTGTGTTTATCTAAATGTTTGTTGAGATTATCTAGCAAAATATACGAGTTTTGGTCTGTAGATTTTATATATTCACTGTCCTGTGGCTCACATTCAATATTATCTATAAGGATATTATCTTTAATATATACAATGCCTTGTGTCTCAAATTTAATACTGTTTACGTGGAATTCAGTTTCATGAATTGTGTTTGAAGGAGGTGCATCTGTAGATTCTATATGTTCACTATCCTGTGGCTCACATTTAATATTATCTGTATATAATTCAGTTTCATGAAGTGTGTTTGAAGGAGGTGCATCTGTAGATTCTACATATACACTGCCTTGTGGCTCACATTTAATATTATTTGTATGGCATTCAGTTTCATGAAGTGTGTTTGACGGAGGTGCATCTGTAGATTCTATATGTACACTATCTTGTGGCTCACATTCAATATTATCTATAAGGAGTTCAGTATCAGGATGGGTGTTTGATGGAACTGCAATTTGTTTAATATATACAATGCCTTGTGTCTCAAATTTAATACTGTTTATGTGGAATTCAGTTTCATGAATTGTGTTTGAAGGAGGTGCATCTGTAGATTCCATATGTTCACTATCCTGTGGCTCACATTTAATATTATCTGTAAATAATTCAGTTTCATGAAGTGTGTTTGAAGGAGGTGCGTCTCTAGATTCTAAATATACACTGCCTTGTGGCTCACATTTAATATTATTTGTATGGCATTCAGTTTCATGAAGTGTGTTTGACGGAGGTGCATCTGTAGATTCTATATGTACACTATCTTGTGGCTCACATTCAATATTATCTATAAGGAGTTCAGTATCAGGATGGGTGTTTGATGGAACTGCAATTTGTTTAATATATACAATGCCTTGTGTCTCAAATTTAATACTGTTTATGTGGAATTCAGTTTCATGAATTGTGTTTGAAGGAGGTGCATCTGTAGATTCCATATGTTCACTATCTTGTGGCTCACATTTAATATTATCTATATGGAATTCAGTTTCATGAAGTGTGTTTGAAGGAGGTCCATCTGTAGATTCCATATGTCCAATGTCCTGTGGCTCACAATTGATATCCTCCAACACTGCTTTTCCATTGCATGCACAAGGTGACACTGTGCAAAGGTTGTATTGTTCAGTAGTGTTTATTTCTTTATTGTAATCTATTTTGGCAATTATACATCCAGTTTTGTTGCAAAATCTGGTGTGTTTCATTACATTGTTTAGTGAAGGAAACAGAATTCTGCATAGCATACAAATGAACCAGGTGTTATCAAGATGTTTATTCTCATCATGATTGAGTGTTGAGCATTCTCTTTTGCGGCAGATAGCATGATTATAGTTCCTTACAAGAAGTTCTGTCTTGGGAGGAATGGTTTTAGTCACTCTGGGAACAAGAAAAATGATGACAAACATGATTTTATACAGGATTGTCCAGTGTAAATATGAAAAAAGACAAGGACTGATATACAAGTTAATTCAGCAGATTTGGGACACACATACATGGCAGACAGAGTTTGGTTTGAGATGGGAAAGCGTAAGCAAGTGTGTCAATGTCGTTATTTTTCTCGTAAAATTAAAAATAAACAATCATATTATTTTCTAACTTAGGAAAGTGTTCTGGACTCAGGACCGTGCGTCAGCAAATTCCTGAGTAACCAGCTTTGTGAAGTGTAAACATTGTGCTAGAAGTCCGATGAGGAATCCTAACAATACCACTGGCACAGGGGAGCAAAGTGATGAGCAGTTCGGCGGTACACCAGGTACTGATGAGGAGATCGCGGAGGATCCCGTGGAGGTGTACACAAGGATTGTTGAGGCGATGTGTAAGGAGATTGATCAGATGGGGCTCTGGCTAAACTGGAACCCTGGAAGCAGATCCCCGTTGAAGGAGTTCATCATGAAACCTGAGGAGGCACTTCGGGAAGTGGAAAAAGTAAAGCAGGGAATACGAAGAAGTGACCAGCAAATGGTGAGCGATACAAAGGACACAAAAGAGGAAAAGACAAGAAAGGTAAGAGATATGATCCATGAATGTGCAACCGATGGGAGCTACTTGAACAAACTGTTAGATGCCAAGAAATGCCCGAATCTGCATTCAAAAGAGTCAAAGTGGACAGGAGTCACTCCCTTTCATAAGGTAAGAAGGGGAACTCAACACTTATTTTCTCATCAGAGGAAGAATAAACCCGGTGTCTGACCTCACTGTCAGAGAAAGCCTTGGGGACATTGTAAATCTATTTCTAGACTGTACAGTCTTAGAGTAACACATCAAAGTGAAATCAAGAAAGATGAAAAGGAACTTTAAACAAGATATGGCTTTTTGGTCACAGGAGGCAAAGAAGGACATTAAAAAACTTGTTGAAAAAATTGATGAGAAAAAAATATAATGAATACCCACATGTCGACAACTAACCCTAGAGACATCACGCAAAGCAGGAGAATGGCAAAATTAAATTTTTATGGTTAATAATGTTAAATCACCCTGCATGGCCTCTCACAGACAAAGATAAGAAGAGTGTTAAGGTAAGAGATTATCAGACAGTGAGAATATCCACATCTAAAATTCTGTTGCACGCCAATATGGCAGGGAAAGTCAAGGAAAACCTTGACCTGGCCTCACTAGGAGATGATATTAAAAGTACAGGGAAAACAGTAAGTAATGATATCTTCATCAACTTGATCCGAACAGAAACGGGTGGGACAGAAAACGTAGCAAAACAAATTACAGAGAATTTTAACAGAGAACAACTCCAATTTAAGTTAGAGACAATCTCACACCGAAAACCCTCATTATAACACCTAATAATAATAATAATAATATCCCTTATTTATTTATTTAATAGTGCAAAATTTTACAGATTTAGTTACTACCAATACTTACATAAAAAACAGACATCCACTGTAATAGAAAGCCAACAAGTTTTCTCCTCCTTGGTCCTTGGCAAAGTTTAAATGTTGCATCCAATTCAATGTTATCTGATTAGCAATATCTGGTTTGGATTCTGATTTTTCGGTTTTGATTTTTGATGTATACACAGTATTTTGATTGAAGTAAACATTACGGGTATCTGTAAAATAGTATCAAAACAAGGTAGTCAGTTTGCATTGATTTATTCAAGAATTTCTTCATAACAATTTTACTTCTTTTAATTTCTAATACTAGAAATTGGAAAATTGAGTTCATTTTAGTTAAAGAAATTCTTTGCTCTGATTTTGTAATTCCCAACATCAAACTTCAAAAAAATCAACATTTTATAAACTGAGAGGGAGAGTTTACCTTTGTTTACAATTTTCTTGAGGGAAAAAATCAGTCTAGTCAGAAATATTACTATGAAGATTTTCATCAATACTAGTCTTTTACCATAATTTGTGTAAATAAATTCAAAAAACCTTATAGCCAGTTCTGTCAATTTTATGGAACCTGGGTTTTTTATATAAATATTGGATTGGAAACCCTAGTTTATAAAGGATTTGACAAATTCTATTGTTCTTGTGTGGAGTGAATCTGCAATTGAGCCAACGTGAAGTTTGTCATTTAATGATAGCACCAGCCATTGTTATTCAATAAGTGTATTTTCTGTACATAATCTCCCCCAATCTTGATCTGTAGAGATCAGAACGCCTCGACGCGCTCTAGCGATAATCAGAGAAACTTAAATTAAGGGCTAGCTTCTCACAGTGAAATGTAAATAAGATTACTGATAAGGATTGATAAGAATATTTCATTGAATTGGAAATTTGAACTATCTGAATACCTTATTATGACTATTTAGATTTCTGCGAGAGTTTCATTACCTACTTTTTCTCAAATTTTGATGTAAATCAAGTTACTATTCCATAGACTGTTCAGAAAATTTGGTGCATTCAACAAACAGCAGAGTTAACGATCAATGCAGCTTGAACCAGTGCTCTTTTGTAAATTGAAAACTGCCTTGATTGTTTTCATGAGAATTTCTCAGACGTGATTGTCCTTATACTACACAGCGTCTTGCTTTCCAGATGTAGAACAAATGTACACTTGAGATTTATAAAGGTAATGCAAAAGGGAAACTCGAGCTAGCATTCTGTACATTATGCATTCATTTTCAGCGAAATATGTAAATTGAGGATGTTAATAAAAGGTACTTTCATTATCAACAATGAACTTTGATACCTGTACAATTCCTAACCTTAAATCTGGCTCAAAATTCAAACTAGAACCTAATACCTAAACTGGTTTAAAGTAGCCTAGTCATCGATAGAAAATCAAAAAAGTTTATTCAATGTAAATTTATGAAAACATAAACAAATAATAAAGATCTGCTGAAGGTCAACCTCAAAGTCAAATTGATTTCAAAATGGCGTTGATCTCGATCTGACAAAAACGTCGGGTTAAGATTGGAGGAGAAATAAGAACAAGCCGTGAGGAGAAATCCTTAATCTGTGATCAGCTGATGCGAGATTGGGGGAGATTAGGTACAGAAAATACACTAAATCTAAATTTATAATATCTTGAAAACAGGCCAGACAGTAAAATATATTATGCATATTTGTAAAAAAAATCATCTACCTCAGGTTCTACATCCATACCTTCGAAGAAACCAAGAACTGTATTCACTTCAATAAGGGTGGTGCTCCATACTCCAGGTGTTGCGCTACCTTCAGTTGTTATCATGATGGTGTAGGAGTCTTCAGATGATTTAATTTGTCTCTTTCACTGTGCTTATGATCAAACTTCAGAATATGATAGAACTACAATAAAATATTATCATCCAAATTATTAAAGACTTGAAGACTTTGTCATGCTGACATTCCTACACAAGCCAGGCTCGGTGAGGTTAACCTGTGTAGAAGGTTTATGGGTTTCTTGCTGATGGAGGGTTGTGAAATGACCTAGCAGTTGAAAGCAACAATAAACCCAAATTAAAAAAGAAGAAGATATGGACCAGTCCTATAATTTTGTAGTACTACCTAAATTGTGATAAAATAACACAAATACCTACTAAGCAAAATATCAATTTTTTTTATTTTTTAAATCCAAAATATTTGTGCCTTTTTCTGTAGAAATGATGGGACCATGGTGCAGGGAGGCAATTGATTCAGTTATGATGGGGTTGAGATGAGCCTACCAGTTCCCTGCTTTCATATATTTATAAAACTCGCCATTGTTTTTGTATCCAATGAGTCATGGAGCTTGGCTAGCCAACCTCCCTGACTCATTGGTTAAGAGCATTAGTCCCTGACCCAGAAGTTGCGGGTTTGAATCCCAGCTGGAGCGTAAAATTCTAACCAAGTTTTTTTTTTTTGTTTCTGGAATGGCATTGATGTGAAGGTAATGTACCCTAAAGTGATGTGAGAGTGGTGTTGGGGCAAAACTTCATTTTCTAAAATAAATAGCTTGGCTACAGCTAGTACATTTTCTGTTTAGAGTCCTCTAGTGAGACATATACCTGATCATTGGTGAAGGTTTTTCAAAGAAAAAAACAACTGCAATAACAAGAGAACCTAGAGCGCAGAGTTTCCGCATGCATGAGATTAACTTAGAGAGGAAAAGTTGGATCTGTTATGGATACAATGGTCAGGTGAAGAGAAATTAACACTTGTAAAATTCAAAAAAAATATCAATCTTGTAAATTGACAAAGTTTCGTTGGTTTGAATAGGGTTTAACATCATTTTCAATTACATGGTTATATAGGATGGGGGTGTTAAACTCGATTCGCAAGAAACTCACAAACCTGCTTCCCATAACTCAGCCTGGGTTTGACTAGAATGCCAGTATGATGAAGTCTTCAATTCGCTAGACGTTGTTTAACTTGAAGATTTCAAGATTCCGCTGAGAGACAGGTTTTCAAAGAAAAGTTAAATTTTAAATAGATTCGTCGAATACTTCTTGAGAACCCCTGTGATTTGAGCCAAGGAGGTTAAAATATTAGCGGTCTAGAGCAAAATTATGTAAATATATGTAGGCGCCTCGTAAATTTCCCCATCTTCCAGGGTCTCCATACCGGATTAAATGAAAAAAGGCGCACTACGTACTATCTTAACTACGGACAATTAATTAGAAGGCGACAAATTATTATGAAACATAAATTTAATAGAGTTTATTGATAGAGTGACAAAAGAAAATAAAAAGCGAATATTGGAAGCGAATAACTAAAAAAAGGATTGACACGTAATATGGGCAACGGAAGGAGAGCGAGTAACTCCCTGGCTACGTTAAGTCACACTCAGACGTTGATCTCTAAACAAGAACTGAAAGGAGAATGAGACCGATCCCTGGTCTCAGGTTAGGCCTTTGGTTGTGGAAAGATACTCGGGGTGGATCATGAGCTCTTGACCAATGGGATTGTTGAATATCTCCTCTCGTGACATTTCGGCCAAGGGTGAAACTTAGATGATCCATGATTGGATAGCTCTCCTCCCCGATGCCCACACGGCCAGCCCTGACATCTCGAGGTCCCTCTCGAGGAAGTGGTCGTAGTAGCTGTGACATTGTAAAGTTGTAGACCGATTTCAGGCCGGGAAGGATTGATTGTGTCGAGCTGTAACATAGTCGAATCAAGGTGCAGTTAATGTCTTATGAAGACACTTTAAATCACCCATGGGGTGTTTTAAAACTACCAGGGAGGACATGCATCAAGCAATGTCTAAAACAGTAATCGAACTGGATGTTCAAATAATAAGACGCAGTATCACTTGCGAAAGTCTTGTTGTATGCAACAGATGTGTGACTTTATTACAATGGAGGTTGTCCACACCCTTTTGGTGTATGAAAAACATCACAACCTGAACCTTTTTTTTTTATTACCACTTAGTCTTTGTTATTTGCTAATGTTGTTTCTTTTTAATAAGAAACAAAAGATTGTCCACACCCTTTTGGTGTCTGAAAAATATCACAACTTAAACCTTTTTATAAAGCACTTAGTCTTTGTTATTTGGTAATGTTGTTTTTAGTTAATAAGAAACAAAAGAAATCGGTAGGTTCAATCGTGAAAGATATTGAGAAAAGGGATCCTTAAAAGGGTACAATAAAATTGTGATTTTCACTTTTTCAAAATCAACCCGTTTTGTTTCAACGGTACTGGTATTGTTAAGCGACCATTTTTAGCTCAAGGAATTACACTCATCAGAACTCTCAATAACACCTTGAGGGTGGGCTGGCGTTAACATGCGGATACTGAATCGCTCGAGATGGTTCCATCAGAGTATCGCACTCGAAACCACCCCATCAGAGCATACCCAACATATCAAGTCGGCCATTCCTCTGTGTTATGTTTGTTCGAGTTTCCTTATACTGGCCAAATTGGTCAAGCTTCAATAGAAACACATAAATTAATGCAATTTTCTCAAGTTAATGACAATGTTCTTGGACATTATGATATTTTACACTTCACCCATTTCCGTTTCAATCTCTTTGATACTCCATTTCCGTTTCAATCTCTTTGAGGAGGAGATTAGATTGAGAGAGAGTGTATGTGTGTGAAAGAAAAGAGAGAGAGAAAAAAAAAATATATAAGTAATTATTTAATTTAAATCTAAATTAAAGTAATTTTAATTTTATTTCATTTTAATCTGTAACCCGGGTTTGGACCAATTGGTCACATGCCTCCTTATAAGGAGAGGCCTCAGATACCAATCTGATTTTGTACAACTTTATTGTGTTTATGTATTTATGTTAAAATGTGTAAATTTAATTGTACAAATAAAGGCTATTTACATTACATTTACATTACACTTCACCATCACTTAGATCTAGTGATGGGTTAATTTCATTAGTGTTAGGAATGAGACGCATGCGATCATGAGGGTACTTAAAGATTCTTTTCCCATCGCTTGATTCAACTTCATATCTGTCATTATCTAGGACCCTTTTTACAATAAATGGACCTCTATACTTAGGATCAAGTTTCGTTTGGTTACGCTCTTCGTTTTTTATGAGTACTGAGTCACCTACGGCAAAAGGTTTAACTTTGGCTTTCCCCTTGTCAAATTGAGTTTTACTGTAACGTGAGTATTTTTCCATCTCGATGCTTGCCCGATCTCTGATCTGATCAAGGTCAATTTCTTCGCGATCACTGATATCGCCTTCAGCAATAATGATGTTTCTAGGACGAGATACTCGCCCAAACATTAATTCCATAGGGGAGAATTTTGTGACGCGATGTGGGGTCGAATTGATTGCTAGTTGGATTTCGCCGATTGCCTGCTGCCAGGACTTATTTTCTTCAACTTCCGCGATGGTCAACATGTTTTTTAGAACTCGCATTTGCCTTTCGACTTGCCCGTTTGCGCGGCATGCACCGGTTGCAATGAAATGTAATTCTATTTGCAATCGAGAACAAATCTCTTTGAAATGTTTATTTGCGAAGGAGCGCCCTTGATCTACGATTAATAGGGAAGGTGGACCAAACAAGTCAATAATATTGGATAATGCACGTGTGGCGCTCTCGGCGTCTATCTTTTTTGTATGAGATAAAATTGTGAATTTGGTGAATGCATCTATGAACACGAATAGGTATTCTTTTGAGTCATTTTTACCGCTCAACTTGCCTGTTGTATCAAGATGTACAGTGTGCCAAGGAATGTTAGTTTTTGGAATGGGGTGAAGTTGTATTTGCTTAGCGCCCGAGTCTGCCTTATTCACTTTGCAAGTGAGGCAGTTATCTACGAATTTTCGTGTGAACTTTGACATTTTTTCGAACCAATAATGGTTGTAAAGAGTTTCAACCGTTTTTTCCCAACCCATGTGGAATAAAGAGTTGTGAATATTATTTACGATTGCCCATTTTAGCGAATGAGGAACGATCGGAAGACATCGGGTTGATCCATTACGTTGTATTTTACGACATAGTATGCCAGACCTTATTTCATAGGTATTGCGAATATCATCGTCAATGTTGGAATTTTCAAGCTGATTTTTGATTTTGTTTAGCTCCGGGTCTTTGTTTTGCTCGGTAAATAACCAATTGGGGGTGAAAGAAGTGAGATTAACTTTCCTTTGTTTAAAGGGGACACGTACTTCTGGATCGATAGAATTTTTATCATTGGTGCTACCTGTTTCAATGATTGGTAATAAGGTACAGTTTTCGTTTTTATTCAACGGTTCCAAATTTTGTACTTCGATATTTTTTTTAACTGTGTTTGAACAAGAGGGGGATGATAAATTGAAATTTTCTTGTTCTAGATCGAGTGGATTCCTGCTAAGAAAATCTGCGTGGGACATTCGCTCGGCCTTCCTGTATTCAATAGTAAAATTGTAACTTTGGAGGAAACTCCACCATCTTTGTACTCGTGGGATCAAATCTTTTTTATTTTGAGTGGCCTTCAGAGACAAACAGTCAGTTACGACTTTGAACGAATTACCTTGCAAATAGTTGTTGAAATGTTCAATCGATTTAACGACGGCCATAGTTTCGAGTTCATAGGAGTGATATTTTGATTCGGCAGGAGTTGTACGTTTGCTGTAATAAGCCACAGCGCGGGGTTTACCGTGAACGATATTGATCAGAATACCGGCGTATCCTGAGCTACTCGCATCCGTGTGAAGTTCAATAGGTAAATTCGGGTCGAATATTACAAGAACCGGGCTTGAAGTTAGGAGAGATATTAATTTCTGCCTAATTTCCTCGTGATCAGGAAGCCATTTTATTTTTAGAATCGAGAGAGTTTGCAGTAGCGATCAGTCGGTACAACGGGGCAGCAATTTGAGAGAAGTTTTGAATAAATTGTCGAAAGTACGATGCTAAGCCTAGAAACTGTCGTAACGAGCGAAGGGTTTTTGGAGGAGGTAGTTTAGTTAAAGCGTCAATTTTTTTGGAATTTGGGCGTATTTCTCCGTTTTCGATATTATACCCTAAGTATGTGATACGTTTCACAACGAAAGAGCACTTTTTGAGGTTTAGAGAGAAACCGGCGTCCGTTAAAACCTTGAGGACGGTATCTAATCTGTCTAAAGCTTTATCGGAGTTTTCCGCTACGATCAATATGTCGTCCATAAAAACAATTACGTAATCGTGTACGAGGTCGCCCAAGGCTTCCATGAGGGCTCGCTGAAAAACACTTCCTGCGTTGCGAAGTCCGAACGGAATTGCTAAATACTCCCACGTACCGTGATACGTAATGAAGCTTGTCTTCTCTACTGAATCGGCATGAATGGGAATTTGATGATAGCCACTAGCCATATCTAAAGAGACATAAAAACTTGCGCCGCTTAACCTGGCAATCTGGTCCTGAATCAGGGGTAGGGGAAAATGTTCGGGGACCGTGTTTTCATTTAACGCTCTATAATCCACGCACAGACGATAGCCTCCTGTTCCTTTCGGTACAGGAAAAGCTGGACTAGAATAGGGCGAATTACTAGGTTGAATTACCTTAGCGTCTAACAAGTCATTAACCAATTCTCGAACTATCCTTTGCTTTTCTGGTCCTAATTTGTATGGGCGTTGGAAATTAATTTTAGATGGGTCTTTTAAACGTATTTTCATTTCTCCGGTTCTGACACGAGTTTTTGGTATACCATTAATAAAGAAAGGTTGGTACTTATCCAATATGAAAAATAATTTACGCTTGCCGTCAGGTGATAGATCAGTTACGATAGAGTCGTAAACATTATGAGATGGAACCAAGGCTTCATTGTTTGAAATATTTGAATCGTCACAAAGGACTACTTCTACTCTCTTTTCAGGGTTGTTTGGGGACTCACTTTCCTTTTCTAAACTAGAATTAGAGTATGTTACTAGGTCATTGTCTTTACTTACGGTACCAAGGTTTGTTTGAATAATGGATTCAGAGGGTGACTCTTTTATTACTTCACTAAGTTTACTAGGCTCAATAGGGACTCTTGTTCTTAGATAACACTTATTCTTTTCAATAACCATACTTAATTGATCACTGAGGATTTCTCTACCTATGATAATTGCATCACTAAGGTATTTATCAGGAATAACATGAAATACTATGTTTACATCGATATTGTTTATGGTCACCACGGTTTTAATTTGAGTGGTACTGGGTACTATTGAATTCCCCAAGCCGTGTAAATTTTCGGTTTCATACCGACGGATGCCTTGCACATTAAGGGCTAGACTGGCTTCTATAAGGGAGCACTCAGATCCGCTATCAAATAGAAAAGAATACTTCTCACCGTTATGTTCCAGTTGACCCACTGGCTTGGCACTGCAGAGTCCTACTTGCTTCTCCGCCGGCCTTCTCCTGGGGCACTTGTTGGCGAAGTGTCCGGGTTGCTTGCAGGCGTAGCAGGTGGGTTCTCTGCTATGTCCTTGAGATGGTCGAGAAGGTGAGTTGGTCGGTCGATCTCGTTCGCTGGAGACTCTCGGGAACCTATTCGTCATGGTTGTAGATGTACTGGTTGTCCTTCCTTTCCGACAGTCATTGGTATGATGGCCAGGAATTCTACAATTTCTGCAGTAGGGCCTCGTTTTTTTGACTTCTGGTTGAAGATCTTGGTCGACAGGGAGACGCCGTTTTCCAGTGGAGAAGAATTTTAATTCTCTAAGCAGAGACTCACGGGAACGTATTTCTCTCGTGCTTGAGAGGTGCTCAATCCTTCTGTCGATCTTACTAAGTATGCCCAACACTAATGAGATACCAATCTCTTCTTTCAACATGTCTTTGAAGCATGAATCGATGGTGGCGAGCGCCTGCACGGCAAATGATGCGTACTCTGAACTGTCCTTAGGGGCTGTGCTCAGGAGTGACGTCATGGTAGTGGCAGGGGTTTCGCACTGAATGTACTCTGTAGTAAATAAGATTTTAAACTCCTTCCAATTGAGTTTTGGGTGTAATACCCTTGTAAACCACAAAGCTGCGGAACCTTTCAACGAGTTACTCAGTGCGAGGATTAAATGACTTCCCTCGCACTGCTGGTTCTGGAAGCACAAGTCCACGGTTAGCAACCAAGACTTGGGGTTTGCCATGGTACTGTCAGGGTTGAATATAGGTAGCGTCAACGGTTGCGGTTTATTTTTCGGAAGAATATTGACCAACTCTCGTAAGAATGTTCTGAGTTCATGACTAGTGGTTTCTTGTGTGCTCTCGATGTCGGATCCAACGTATCCCACTTCTGATGTGGGCGCCTCGTAAATTTCCCCATCTTCCAGGGTCTCCATACCGGATTAAATGAAAAAAGGCGCACTACGTACTATCTTAACTACGGACAATTAATTAGAAGGCGACAAATTATTATGAAACATAAATTTAATAGAGTTTATTGATAGAGTGACAAAAGAAAATAAAAAGCGAATATTGGAAGCGAATAACTAAAAAAAGGATTGACACGTAATATGGGCAACGGAAGGAGAGCGAGTAACTCCCTGGCTACGTTAAGTCACACTCAGACGTTGATCTCTAAACAAGAACTGAAAGGAGAATGAGACCGATCCCTGGTCTCAGGTTAGGCCTTTGGTTGTGGAAAGATACTCGGGGTGGATCATGAGCTCTTGACCAATGGGATTGTTGAATATCTCCTCTCGTGACATTTCGGCCAAGGGTGAAACTTAGATGATCCATGATTGGATAGCTCTCCTCCCGATGCCCACATATAAAATAAATTGAAGCTGAAGACATAGCCACCATTATGACGTTTCCTTAGTTTTATGACCAAGAAAAAATAATGAAAGAAACGAATGATTAAAATCATAACAGTAAATAGGTTAATTCGCACCAGAGAGAGAGAGAGAGAAGAGCAGGCTCGACCGTGAAATGTATCCCCGTATTCGGCCCTTGACTATAAAGTGTGGTTCTCTTAATTTGGTCTTGATGTATGATTTATCTTTCATTTTATAATTTTAGTTGATAATATACTCGTACTTCTACAATCCCAATCTATTGGAAATATAAAATAGGTGGAGAATTTTTTAAAAAATTGATTATTGGTTGAAGAAGTGTAAGTTTTTTTTTTTAAGTGGGGTTTAACGTCGCTTTTAACTGCCATGGTCATATCACGACGGGGGTTTTACCCTCCATTCGCAGGAAACTCACAAACCTGCTACTCACATTGACCTCACCCAGCCTGAGTGGGGCCGGGAAAAGCCAGCGTCACGAGAATTAGAATTTGAATGGTCACCCATCCAAGTCTTAACCTCGCTGGATGTCGCTTAACTTCGGTGTTCTGAAGGGAACCGGTGTATTCAACATGCCATCGACGCTGGCTAAGTGTAAGTTTACGAATGGAATCTACGAATGCCCATCAGCAGTTTTCAAAATCAGTGCCAGAGTTGTAGTAATTTTTCTCTCGCGAAGGAGTGGGTACCTAAACTATACCCAATTCTTCTAAAATAATATTTTTACTTTTTTCATACTTACCTATTAGTTATTTTTGTCTTTGTTTCCTCTTTTACTTTCCTTTTTTCCTTATGTTGATAAGACTTTGTATCTGACGTGAAAATTAAGGATGTTTAGCTATACGGGACAGCATGAGGTAAACAAAAAATTCAAATAAATTGAACCAATCAAAGGCCAAGATTTGTTGAAAGAGGAACCATCACCTGTTCAAAGTTGGGCGCATAAATTTGTTCAATTCGAGATAGGCAAGGTTTTCTCTTTGTTATATGATCTCAGTGATTCGCACCCAAAAAAATGCCGGAGCCAATTAATTACAACCTGATATCGGTTCTATACACGTGATGAAACGCGTAAGGCCAGGACCACATCTCTGTGATGTGACGCGTTAGGCCAGATCCAAATCTCCGTGATGTGACGCGTTAGGCCGGATCCAAATCTCCGTGATGTGACGCGTTAGGCCGGATCCACATCTCTGTGATGTGACGCGTTAGGCCAGATCCAAATCTACGTGATGTGACGCGTTAGGCCGGATCCAAATCTCCGTGATGTGACGCGTTAGGCCGGATCCACATCTCTGTGATGTGACGCGTTAGGCCGGGTCCACATCTCTGTGATGTGACGCGTTAGGCCGGATCCAAATCTCCGTGATGTGACGCGTTAGGCCGGATCCACATCTCTGTGATGTGACGCGTTAGGCCAGATCCAAATCTACGTGATGTGACGCGTTAGCGATCCAATCTCGTATGTGACGCGTGCCGACCAAATCTCCGTGATGTGACGCGTTAGGCCGGATCCAAAATCTCGTGATGTGACGCGTTAGGCCGGGATCCACATCCTCCGTGATGTGACGCGTTAGGCCGGGGGTCCACATCCCCATAATGTAACGCGTTAGGCCGGGTCCACATCCCATAATGTAACGCGTAATGGCCGGTACACATATTAGTAATACATGTCTAGATGCGTTGTTGGGATAGGGGATGTGAGCGTGGCACCAGGCGTAAAAACAAGCAGATCTATTATATAGTGATATTTATATATTAAAAAAAACTAATAAACCTTGAAGAACATAGAACCTGTGAGCCAATATGAGATCAGGTACTAACATCGCGTGTGACACGACGATTTTCTTCTTCTTTTTTTGACAACATGAAAATTATAATTTATTAAAAATAATTACAATAATTTCCATCTTCAAAGCCAACTCCGTCTAAATTTGAAGCGCCAATGGTGACTCAACGGTAACAAATAGCTAAATATAATTCGTAATCAATCCCCCGTACCGACAAAATTTTGTATTCTTAATTTGGTTACAGCTGTTTTTAAGGGATACCTTTCGGTGCGCTCATGTTGACTAAGCGCCTAAATTGGAAATATTGTCAAATAAGAGTCACTTCTCTCCCATCACAGGGGAAGCATACTACGGGATGAGCAAGCTACAGCACAGACCACAAGCATCAACAATTGCTCCTGTTTCATGCCTACGAAACTAAAAAGGCAGTGAAAAACAATTTTTTTTTTAAATTAAAAAAAACTAATATAATTTTAAGTAAATTTTAACAAACTCAGGGCGAAATTGATACACAAATTTAATATCACAATTCATTGCAAAGCGTCTAATGGTACATTGAACATCAGAGGTTCGAGACCTTTTTTTAAAGATATTAATATTTTTTTTAGTTAAATTTATTTAAAAAATGTTTTGCCATTTAAAATAACTTATATGCCCCTTTTTTACCATTAGCTTTACCAGGGGAGGTGTCAAGGTGTCAACTTCTTTTTATGTTAAAAACTATTGGTTTTCTAGTAAAATTTGTGCTGAATAAATGCTATGAGTCTTATTGTTCAGCCCATAGTAGGAACAGGGCTAATATTACTTCAATTTATTTAGAAAGAGGCTAAAAACCGAGTGCAGTACTTGTCTCCGGCAATGTTTTCAAGATACCTTAAATTAGGATAAATAATAGCACAATTTATACACGAAAACGGATAGCCTTTTCACTTTTTCTAGAAATGTTGACTCCTTGAAATTTCCCCTGGTAAAACTAATGGTATAAAAAAAATAGACTGAATTTTTACAAAAATTAAATTAATTTCTTATAAAAATATTGCTGAATTATCTGAGATGTAATGTACAATATCTGTGACCCTATTTGGTTGTAGAAAACTCAAATTTGTCTTAAAATACTTCTACTGTCAGCTTATTTTCCGAAATGTCACATAGACAGTGTCTTTCTATTTAATATTCTAAAGTTAACCCTCCTGAGGCCACCCCTAGCAGTGATAGGAAAACAAAACTCGGTTAAAAAATGTTTCCCCCCTCGATTTAATGGTACATGCATTTCAGCATTTTTCAAAATTTACATTTTCTTGATTATTCACCTCGCATGAGTGGAAGCAGTGGGGCGGGCCTTTGCGCACCAGGCTTCTGTAGAAAATCTAAAAGCTTGGGTACACTGGCAACAGTGTATCAAG
Organism: Bactericera cockerelli; assembly: GCA_024516035.1. Classification (NCBI taxonomy): domain Eukaryota; kingdom Metazoa; phylum Arthropoda; class Insecta; order Hemiptera; family Triozidae; genus Bactericera; species Bactericera cockerelli. The sequence continues at coordinate 18,416 of JAMCCL010000083.1, forward strand.
CCGAGATTTTCGCCATTATAATGGGAGCAAGGCACGCACTGGAAATAGGCTGGAAAGGGAAGAATATTACTTTTTTCTCCGATAGCCAAGCCGCCCTCAAAGCTTTAGACGCATACCAAGTTAAGTCAAAACTGGTATGGGAATGTGTTGGAACACTTAATGAACTAGCCACCCATAACAAGGTAAACTTGGAATGGATTCCAGGGCATAGTGGTCTCCAAGGCAACGAGGCTGCAGATCTCCTAGCAAGAGAGGCTGCAGAAAAAAGCTTCACTGGCCCTGAACCGGTGCTGGCCATACCCAAATGCCTTGTCCGTTTTAGTGCCAGGAAATGGGTCATGGATGAAGCAAATAAAATTTGGAGAAACTCCAGTGGTATGCGACACTCCAAGCTAAGGCAGGTCGTACACTGAAGAAACGCGTTTCGTGAAACGTATTTCATGCAACGGATTTCACGAAACGCATTTCACTAGACCACGCACATTGGTGAAACTTTTTTAGTTCAGTTTCGTTCTTAATGTCATCCGATGAAGATGATAATTATTGTCTACCTACATGAAAAATAAATAAATAAGAAACCTTTGAAAAATACTAAACTGTACTGTTCACTTCTTGCGCCACCATCTCCCATTTACTTTGGACAATAGAATACAGTAAAACCTCCCTTAACGGACACCTCCGAATAGCGGACACCTCCCAATAGCGGACAGTTTTCAGGGAACCGGGACATTTTCATCTGTTATTATATGAAAACCTCCGAATAGCGGACCCTCCTAATAGCGGACACTTATTCCCTATAGCTAGAATACAAAATTGAAGATTTCGAAGGAGGAAATGACAAAAAAAAGTTGCCATCAGGAATGTCTCTGATTTCCTATCTTCAAACCCAAGTGCAAATTATTCTCTGGCGCTAAAAACCTGGTAGATGATCTTACCAAAGAGATCATTATAAAAAGACAACAAGTCTTAAAGCAGACTCAGCTGACTGATTTTTTCCAAAAAAAGTAGTACATATGTAGGTTGTATAGACTTTTTTTTATATATAAAAATAAAAGAGAATACATATGTACTTTTACATTATGTATTTTGAACCCTTGTTAAAACATTACATATTGTGTTTTTTATGACCGTTTTCTTTTTTGTTGCATTTAACTACATATATGTACATACATACATAAATAAAACGTCTTTGACAACCCCCCCTTCCCCCGCCGCTTAATTTTCAACCCCTCCATGGGATCTGATTCTACCTCCGAATAGCGGACACCTCCCAATAGCGGACAAAACATGGTCGACCGAGGTTGTCCGCTATTGAGAGGTTTTACTGTATTCTTTCAACTTCTAATTATATAGGCAGGGATACTTTTCTACAGCCTCTACAAGATTCACTTGAAAGTGCATTTTTTGTGAGTAGAAAAAAAAAATAATAATAACCTCTACGGTCTATTAAATACTAATTAATTAATTATCAAAGAGAAATCACACGAAACTGAATCACACGAAACCAAATATTTCGGTTTCAACGAAACGCGTTTCATGCATTTCTAGAAACTGCAGTTTCTTGTAACTCAGTGTACGCGCCTCTGTGTATTTCAATCTATCGGTTTCGTGAAATCCAAATTTCACGTTTCAAGAAATGCGTTTCGTGAAACGCGTTTCTTCAGTGTACGACCTGCCTAACACTAGCAGGATACTCCAAAAAACTTACTCAGGAATCTCTGTCACTAAACAGAAATAAACTAAGATTAATAGTGAGCCTACTCACTGGCCACGGACCACTTAGGAAACACTTACACAGATTAGGACTCTCAAGAGGAGAATGAATCGATTGTAGGCTATGTGGTCTGGAAGAAGAAACAGCAACGCACATTCTCTTCGAATGTGAGGCGCTGGATAACAGGAGATTTAGGATTTTCGAATCCAGTAATCTCGAAGATCTCCACAACCAAAAACACCTCATCCAGAGACTGACACTTCTCATGAAGGGAACAGGTTTCTGGACTTAGGGTGTTCAGCATTGGAAAACCACTCCCAACTAAGCCCAGATGGGCCGTCATAGGCACAGAACTGGGAAATAGGATGAGAGATTTTCTCCCTGGTCACAATAGATCTTACTAGGTCGCAGTGTTAATTGTATGGTGTTTCAGGTGAAACCCTGGAACCAGGTTTTATAATAATAATAATTGATTATTCAAGTGGCTTCTTTTTTTTCGGATCCTGTATATTAGTGATGTTTGGTGATTGTTCTTGTTTATCTGTTTGAACTACATTTTTTATCTACTCGATTTCTTTAGAGTTTGTCCTTGGAGGCCCGTTTTATTGTTTTAAATGAAACTGAACAGTAACTTTACCAATAATCTGAAAAGCATTCATCTAGCATGTGCTCTCAAGTGTTCTCTGATTTGAAATTTCTTAGCAAAGGAATTCTCACATATCTCACAACTGAAATGATTATCTCCAGTGTGAATCCTCATGTGACTTTTTAAATAATTAGATCTATTAAAAGATTTTCTACATACCTTACAACTGAAAGGCTTCTCACCAGTGTGAATCCTCATGTGACTTTTTAAATTACAAGATTGAGTAAAAGATTTTCTACATACCTCACAACTGAAGGGCTTCTCACTAGTGTGAATCCTCATGTGACTTTTTAAATTACAAGATTCAGTGAAAGATTTTCTACATACCTCACAATTGAAAGGCTTCTCACCAGAGTGAATCCTCATGTGAGTTTTCAAATCACCAGATCGAGTGAAAGATTTTCTACATATATTACAACTGAAAGGCTTTTCACCAGTGTGAAACTTCATGTGACTTTTTAAATTACAAGATTCAGTGAAAGATTTTCTACATATCCCACAACTGAAAGGCTTCTCACCAGTGTGAATCCTCATGTGACTTTTTAAATTGCTGGATTGAGTGAAAGATTTTCTACATATCTCACAACTGAAAGGCTTCTCACCAGTGTGAATCTTCATGTGACTTTTTAAAGTACTAGAATCAGTAAAAGATTTTCTACATACCTCACAACTGAAAGGCTTCTCACCAGTGTGAATCCTCGTGTGACTTCTTAAATGACTAGATCCGATGAAAGATTTTCTACATATCTCACAACTGAAAGGCTTCTCACCAGAGTGAATCCTCATGTGAGTTTTTAAATCACAGGATCGAGTGAAAGATTTTCTACATATCTCACAACTGAAAGGCTTCTCACCAGAGTGAAACTTCATGTGACTTTTTAAATTACAAGATTCAGTGAAAGATTTTCTACAAATCTCACAACTGAAAGGCTTCTCACCAGTGTGAATCCTAATATGACTTTTTAAATTGCTGGATCGAGTGAATGATTTTCTACATATCTCACAACTGAAAGGCTTCTCACCAGAGTGAAACCTCATGTGCCTTTTTAAATTAGATTTTATATATTCACTGTCCTGTGTCTCACATTTAATACTATTTACGTGGAATTCAGTCTCATGAATTGTGTTTGAAGGAGGTGCATCTGTAGATTCTATATGTTCACTATCCTGTGGCTCACATTTTATATTATCTGTATAAAATTCAGTTTCATGAAGTGTGTTTGAAGGATGTGCATCTGTAGATTCTATATGTACACTATCCTGTGGCTCACATTTAATATTATCTGTATATAATTCAGTTTCATGAAGTGTGTTTGAAGGAGGTTCATCTGTAGATTCCATATGTCCAATGTCTTGTGGCTCACATTTAATATTACCTATATGGAATTCAGTTTCATGAATTGTGTTTGAAGGAGGTGCATCTGTAGATTCTATATGTACACTATCCTGTGGCTCACATTTAATATTATCTGTATATAATTCAGTTTCATGAAGTGTGTTTGAAGGAGGTCCATCTGTAGATTCCATATGTCCAATGTCCTGTGGCTCACATTTAATATCCTCCAACACTGCTTCTCCATTGCACGCATAAGGTGACACTTTGCAAAGCTTGTATCCTTCAGTAGTGTTTATTTCTTTATTGTAATCTACTTTGGCAATTATACATCCAGTTTTGTTGCAAAATCTTGTGTGTTTCATTACATTGTTTAGTGAAGGAAACAGAATACTGCATAGCATACAAATGAACCAGGTGTTATCAAGATGTTTATTCTCATCATGTTTGAGTGTTGAGAATTCTCTTTTGCGACAGATAGCATGATTATAGTTCCTTACAAGAAGTTCTGTCTTGGGAGGAATGGTTTTAGTCACTCTGAGAACAAGAAAAAAGATAACAAATAAGATTTTATACAGCATTGTCCAGCATAAATATAAAAAAAGACAAGCCTTGATATACAAGTTGATTCAGCAGATTTGGGACACACATACATGGCAGACAGAGTTTGGTTTGAGATGGCAAAGCGTAAGCAAGTGTGTCAGTATCGTTATTTTTCTCGTAAAATTAAAAATAAACAATCATATTTTTTTGTAACTTCGTAAAGTGTTCTGGATTCAGGAGCGTGCGTCAGCGAATTCCTGGATAACCAGCTTTGTGAAGTGTAAACATTGTGCTAGAAGTGCGATGAGGAATCCTAACAATACCACTGGCACAGGGAAGCAAAGTGATGAGCAGTTTGGCGGTACACCAGGTACTGATGAGGAGATCGCGGAGGATCCCGTGGAGGTGTACACAAGGAATGTTGAGGCGATGTGTGAGGAGATTGATCAGATGGGGCTCTGGCTAAACTGGAACCCTGGAAGCAGATCCCCGTTGAAGGAGTTCATCATGAAACCTGAGGAGGCACTTCGGGAAGTGGAAAAAGTAAAGCAGGGAATACGAAGAAGTGACCAGCAAATGGTGAGCGATACAAAGGACACAAAAGAGGAAAAGACAAGAAAGGTAAGAGATATGATCCATGAATGTGCAACCGATGGGAGCTACTTGAACAAACTGTTAGTTGCCAAGAAATGGCTTGGGCCATCTGCATTCAAAAGAGTCACAGTGGACAGGAGTCACTCCCTTTCAAAAGGTAAGAAGGAGAACTTAACCCTTATTTTCTCATCAGAGAAAGAAGAAAACCTGGGTCTGACCTCACTGTCAGAGAAAGACTTTGGGGACATTGTAAATCTATTTCAGGACGGTTCAGTCTTAGAGGGTGTCCAACACATCAAAGTAACATCAAAAAAAATGGAAAGGAACTTTAAACAAGATATGGCTTTTTGGTCACAGGAGGCAAAGACATTAAAAAACTTGTTGAAAAAATTGATGAGAAAAAAATATAAAGAATACCCACATGTCGACAACTAACCCTAGAGACATCAAGCAAACCAGGAGAATGGCATAATTAAATTTTTATGGTAAATAATGTGAAATCACCCTGCATGGCCTCCCACAGACAAAGGAAAGAAGAGTGTTAAGGTAAGAGATTATCAGACAGTGAGAATATCCACATCTAAAACTCTGTCGCACGCCAACATGGCAGGGAAAGTCAAGGAAAACCTTGACCTGGCCTCACTAGGAGTTGAAATTAAAGGTACAGGGAAAACGGTAAGTAATGATATCTTCATCCGAACAGAAAAGGGTGGGACAGACAAAGTAGCAAAACAAATTACAGAGAATTTTCACAGAGAACAACTCCAATATAAGTTAGAGACAATCTCGTACCTAAAACCCTCATTATAACAGCTATTAATAATAATAATATCCCTTATTTATTTATTTAATAGTACAAAATTTTACAGATTTAGTTACTACCAATGCTTACATGAAAAACAGACATCCACTGTAATAGAAAGCCAACAAGTTTTCTCCTCCTTGGTCCTTGGCAAAGTTTTTTTTTTTTTTTTTTTTTTTTTTTTTTTTTTGAAGTGGGGTTTAACGTCGCTTTCAACTGCCATGGTCATATCACGACGGGGGTTTTACCCTCCATTCGCAGGAAACTCACAAACCTGCTACTCACATTGACCTCACCCAGCCTGAGTGGGGCCGGGAAAAGCCAGCGTCACGAGAATTAGAATTTAAATGGTCACCCATCCAAGTCTTAACCTCGCTGGATGTCGCTTAACTTCGGTGTTCTGAAGGGAACCGGTGTATTCAACATGCCATCGACGCTGGCTTTGGCAAAGTTTAAATGTTGCATCCAATTCGATGTTATCTTATTAGCAATATCTGGTTTGGATTCAGATTTTTCGGTTTTGATTTTTGATGTATACACAGTATTTTGATTGAAGTGAACATTACGGGTATCTGTAAAATAGAATCAAAACAAGGCAGTTTTGCATTGATTTATTCAAGAATTTCTTCATAACAATTTTACTTCTTATAATTTCTAATACTAGAAATTGGAAAATTGAGTTCATTTAAGTTAAAAAAAATTCTTTGCTTTGATTTTGTAATTCCCAACATAATACTTCAAGGAATCATCATTTTGTCAACTGAGAGGGAGAATTTACCTTTGTTTACAATTTTCTTGAGGGAAAAAATCAGAGGGTTATGAAGCTTTTCATCAATACTAGACTTTTACCATAATTTGTGTAAATGAATTCAAAAAACCTTATGGCCAGTTCTGTCAATTTGATGGAACCTGGGTTTATTTATAAATATTGGATTGGAAACCCTAGTTCATAAAGGATTTGACAAATTCTATTGTTCTGGTATTGAGTGACTCTGCAATTGAGCCAACGTGAGGTTTGTCATATTATGATAGCACCAGCCATTGTTATTCAATCTAAATTTATAATATTTTGAAAACAGGCTAGACAGTAAAAAAAAACATACTTAAAAAACACATCTACCTCAGGTTCTACATCCATACCTTCGAAGAAACCAAGAACTGTATTCACTTCAATAAGGGTGGTGCTCCATACTCCAGGTGTTGCACTACCTTCAGTTGTTATCATGATGGTGTAGGAGTCTTCAGATGATTAAATCTGTCTCGTTCACTGTGCTTATGATCAAACTTCAGAATATGATAGAACTACAATAAAATATTACTATCCAAATAATTAAAGACTTGCAGACATTGTCATCCTGGCATTCCTACGCAAGCCAGGCTGGGTGAGGTTAATGTGTGTAGCAGGTTCATGAGTTTCCTGCCAATGGAGGGTTGTGAAATGACTTTTAGCAGTTGAAAGCAACAATAAACCCAAATTAACCCTAGATAGGTAGCGTCCCTTTTTAATACGTGAACGCTAGATACCCGTCAATTTGACTCCCATGTAGTTTTTTCAGCCAAAATCAAATTGAAAAAAAAAACAAAACAAAAGATAAGAACCAAAAGAGACATACTTATATTAATTAAATTCTACATTATTTATTAAAAAATAGTATAATCGCAGGGGAAACATGGGGAAACAAAGAGATGTGGCGACCAGTAAATGAATCAATGAAGTAGTCAATGTTCTGACTGACTGACTGACTTCTATTATTCTATCCCTGAACATGTCAGAGTGACCCCCACAATATCACGTTAATGCTACATACCTGTCAAAATGACCTCCTATACTTTACGAATTTTTTAATTAAACTAACGAAATCACTAACACAGGTCTCACTCACTTGAAGGTCAACTCACTACTAAACTGGGATAGCATATCTGGGAGTTTGTTCTGATAAGTGTAAAGAGGAGAAAAAATCCGTTCCTCCCATGTGTCGGTCAAAATGACGGATATCTACCAATCTAGGGTTAAAAAAGAAGAAGATATGGACAAGTCCTATAATTCTGTAATACAAACTAAATTGTGATAAAATAAAACAAATACTAAGCAAAGTATCATTATTTTTTTTATTTTTTAACACTTTGTGCGCCAAGCCCAAAATCGTGATTTTCCCCTGGGGCCACAATACAAAGGATTGTCTCTCAATATGCTTCAAAACTAGATAGGTGAAAACCAAGCACACTCTGATCATCCTCAGGAGGCCACGCTTCAAATTCTCAATACAAAATACACAGTAGTGTGGCCCATACTGAGACACAATGCTTCAAAGAGAGGTCTAGTGTCTCTCAAAATGAGAGACGTGGCCCCAGCGGGAAGTCGCTGTCGCTCATATTGAGCGACGTGGCGCACAAAGTGTTAAATCCAATATATTTGTGCCTTTTTCTGTAGAAATGATGGGACCATGGTGCAGGGAGGCAATTGATTCAGTTATGACGGGGTTGAGATGAGCCTACCAGTTCCTTACTTTCATATATTTATAATACTTGCCATTGTTTATCCTGCTTGGCTAGCCAACCTCCGTGACTCATTGGTTAAGAGCATTAGTCCCTGACACAGAAGTAGCGGGTTCAAATACCAGCTGGAGCGTAAAATTCTAACTGAGTTATTTTGTTTCTGGAATGGCATTGATGTGAAGGTAATGTACCCTAAAGTGATGTGAGAGTGGTGTTGGGGCAAAACTTCATTTAAAAAAAAAAAAAAATAGCATGGCTACAGCTAGTACATTCTCTGTTTATAGTCCTCTAGTGAGACATATACTTGATCATTGGTGAAGGTTTTTCAAAGAAAAAAACAACTGCAATAACAAGAGAACCTAGAGCGCAGAGTTTTCTCAAGTATAAGATCATCTTAGAGAGGAAATGTAGAATCTGTTATGGATACAATGGTCAGGTGAAGAGAAATTTACCTCATTTAAGACTTGTAAAATTCAAATAAAATTATCAATCATGTAAATTCAAAAAGTATTGTTGGTTTGAATAGGGTTTAACATCATTTTTAATCACATGGTTATACAGTATGGGGGTCTTGAACTCGATTCGAAAGAAACTCACAAAAATGCTTCCCATAACTCAGCCTGGGTTTGACCGGAATGCCAGCATGATGAAGTCTTCACCTCGCAAGACGTTGTTGAACTTGATTTCGCTGAGAGACAAGTTTTCAAAGCAGTGTTTCCACTCACTGTAATAAAATATCCCTTATCTAAGTTGAAAAAATCCCCGAAAATCCCCGAATTCCAAAACAACGATTTTTCTCACAGAATCATTAGACTACTTCACACTTGCACCGTTACGTTTTTTTTAGCATGTAAAAAAAAAAAAAACGCTTCTGGCTTTGTGTTCACATTGCATTGTTTTTCGTCACTCGCATGTATGCGCCACTCAGAAAATAAAATGCAGCAGGAAATAAATGGTGTGAACAGCACACATCTTTCTGATATCTTTTTTTACTTCTATGTGGAGTACTTTTTTTTTTTTGGTGATTCCATTCTATAAAGTAATGGAATCACCCAAAAATTTTGATACTCAGTTTTCAGTGCCAAAACACGTTTTAGGGTCTCCAGAGCCCAGTGGCGGCTCCTGACTTCAAGACTAGGTGAAGACAAATTATACCCAGAAGCATTGAAAAAATAAAATTATTAATTTATCAGATCTTAGTTCTTATGGTCTCATAAACACAGCCCATTGTATGTGATGGCTGTTTCCCTGCAGAGCATGATTTTCTCTCATACCAGTTTTGCATCATATAAGTTTTTATAGGTACTTTTTTTGGAGAACACTTGGTACTTATTAAATAAACAAGGCCAGCAGAACAATTTGTCAACACTTGAGCTGGTACACAGCCATTCAGGCTTGAACTGTATGGCTGTGGGGCAGGCATTTGCTTTACTTTTTTAGTGGTGGTTCTAGTAATTGGAGAAATTGGACATCCAGTAATCATAATATCTTTCTTATCCTCATTACTTCTTAATCTGAATGGGGTTACTTTTAATGTTTGAACCCCATGATTTTGTGGGAATCTCATTGTTTCTTTGAAATATTGTTATTAATTATTCATCTTAATAAAAAATATTTATTCATCTTAATAAAAAATATATACTAAAAGTTGGTAAAAAAGAATTAAAATAAAAATATTAGGATTATACCTCAGTAGATAGGTATAGGTACAACATTTTAAAGAGGGGCTAGAACTGGGAAGGAAAGAAAGTTAGTTGAAGACTAAAAATTACAATCCAAAACTGGAAGAAAATCCACCACCAGATTACAAAATAAATCTAAGAAAACATACTTACTACAAATATAAAATCAGCTTAAATTTGGGTTACCATTGATGTTTAAATGACTATTAATTATGAAAAACACAGATATTGCCTTATAATTTTAAGTACTTCACTGGAAGCTGTGTGCTTAGCTACCTGCAACCTGCATAATTATAATGTTATTTCTGACACTGGAAGAATTACATAGCTACTTCATATTCAACTTATTATGAAAAGCACAGGTCAGATCAGGTAGGAATAATGTTTCTATCCTGTATCAAATACTGGGAAATAACTTTATTAACTAGTTACACCAATTAAAAGTCACTTGATTACCGTTGAAAAGATTTGAAAATAATATAATAAAATTTAAAAAGTGCGTTTGTTTACATTCTAAAGATAAGAGATACAATGTTGCCAAGTTAATTTCATAGCTAAATTTCTACAAACTTCAAGAGCTATATTTTAAATTTAAAGAAATGCCTCAAATCATGTAAGACGTATTTATTTATTTTAAATACTACACCGCCTGAACAGAATTTTCTCTTGAGAATTTCATTTCAACACGTCTAATTTCATGATTTTTTTTAAAGTGGTTCCATAGCCAGGATCTTAAACAGGACCACCATTGTCCCTATTTAAAAACTTCTTGGAACAACTAGATACGAGATTATCTTATTAGGCTCAATTTCGGTTACATTAAATAATTATTTCCGAGATTTGACTTCAATCGAGATGTCCTTTTTAAGACTTTAGTTGACAAGATACATAAGTAGTTAAAATTTATTGGTATCGGCTATCGTTTAGTAACTATGTACAAAACTAGAACCCAAAAAATGAGAAATAATATCCAAAATTCCTGAAACAAAATCCCGCTTTCCTAACGCCTACGTTAATTTTTTTTTTTTTTTAATATTACAAGATTGTGCTAGATATGGGAGGCTAAATCATTGACTGGTTCCCTAGGTCTGGCATAATGCTACTGGCAACAATGTAATATCAAAAACACATGACATCGCACATGGTATGTGGCTTCGTGACATTTCGTATGAAGTCGTGTAGATATTGTAAAATGAATACAACTGAAGACGGTCTTCACTAGCAGACTACATAGATATAGTTGTTGCCTAATATTTCATGATACCTACTTGGAAATACTCAACTCTGATTGGTTGATTCAAGGACAACTGAAGACAATTGGGAATTGTCTTCACATTTGGTGTTCTCCTTGGAAAGTAACATGAAATGTTAAGCAGCATGGATCTATTTTACACAAAAAAAAGAATGGATCTATTCTTTTTTTTTTTTTTTTTTTTTCTTTGAGTTGGATCAATTGTGCCATGTTCAAGGGATTATGAGTAGTGTTTTCACTGTTCAAAATTAGGTGAAAATGTCTTCAGTGTCTTCACCCGACGAGCCGCCACTGCCAGAGCCTAATACAAAGTTTCAGTAATTGGTCCGTGTGTGTCTGTCTGTAAACAAAATATATCAAGAACGATATAAGCTAGAGACTTGAAATTTCGCATGTAAACCTCTTGTATTGTAAACCTCTTGGTCAGTCCCGGTGTCTTCAGAGCAGGATCCAGTGTTGCCAACAGTAGTTACAGAAAGAGCACAATTTTTACCCCTCAACAGACATAAATAATTTCATAACGTCTGAAACAGGAAATGAAATGTAGAAGGAGAAAATAGGAAAGAAGAAAGTAGCATTTCAAACGCTTCGGCAGGTGGTGGAACTACCTTAAATTTTTTATCTAATTTGGTAACTGAAAAATCCCCTAATATCCCTTAATCCCTTTTTTATCCCTTTGAGAAGCAAAAAATCCCCGAAAAAGGGACGAAATCCCCGAAAGTGGAAACACTGTTTCAAAGAAAAATTAAATTTATTTTAAATAAATGAGCCATTCGTCGAATACTTTTTGAGAACCCCTGTGATTTGAGCCAAGGAGGTTAAAATATTAGCGGTCTAGAGCAAATCTAAAAATAAAATAAATTGAAGCTGAAGACATAGCCACCATTATGACGTTTCCTTAGTTTTATGACCAAGAAAAAATAATGAAAGAAACGAATGATTAAAATCATAACAGTAAATAGGTTAATTCGCACCAGAGAGAGAGAAGAGCAGGCTCGACCGTGAAATGTATCCCCGTATTCGTCCCTTGACTATAAAGTGCGATTCTCTTCATTTTTTCTTGATGTATGATTTATCTTTCATTTTATAATTTTAGTTGATAATATACTCGTACTTCTACAATCCCAATCTATTGGAAATATAAAATAGGTGGAGAATTTTTTTAAAAATTGATTATTGGTTGAAGAAGTGTAAGTTAAGAATATTTGAGAACTTGAAATTTAATTTCAATAAGGGTCTTATTACTCATACCTAGTTCTGCTAGGGTATTCCAAGTGAATGAAGGAATTGTTCCACGTGCTCCAAAGAGAAGTCCAATTACTATGAATTTTTGAGGCTCAATTTGGTATCTTCTTGCCAGGGATGCGGGGTTCATAAGATTGCTCTTTTCTCGGAGTCAACTGTTTCAGCTTGCAAATTATTTTGATCATGATGTATCAAGATTTGCGACCAGTAGGGCCCATCAGCTGTTTTCAAAATCAGTGCCAGAGTTGTAGTAATTTTTCTCTCGCTAAGGAGTGGGTACCTAAACTATACCCAATTCTTCTAAAATAATATTTTTACTTTTTTCATACTTACCTATTAGTTATTTTAGTATTTGTTTCCTCTTTTACTTTCCTTTTTTTCAACTTATGATATATTGTAGCAACATAAGACTTGGTATCTGACGTGAAAATTAAGGATGTTTAGTTATCCGGGACAGCATGAGGTAAACAAAAATATCAAATAAATTGAACCAATCAAAGGCCGGGATTTGTTGAAAGAGGAACCATCAGCTGTTCAAAGTTGGGCGCATAAATTTGTTCAATTCGAGATAGGCAAGGTTTTCTCTATGTTATATCCCACAAAAAAACTACCGTTAAAAAAAGGGCCAAGTTCCAAAACTCCTATCCAAAAAGGTTTCGCCAATGAATGCAGTGATATCTTGTTTACGGCCAAGTTATCTTGGTACTAAACTATTTATTTATTAAAACACGTTTTCTGAGTTACTCATTTTGTATGTTTTTAACTGCAAACTATCCTCTAACTTGGCCAGTTCATGCCATCGGTTGTATGGAATCTAACGACTATATGACTGTATAAGTACAAAATGACAATATAACCATCACAAGGAGCGAAACTGGCCAAGTGAGAGGATAGTTTGCAGTTTAAAACATACAAAATGAGGAACTCTGACAACGGGTTTTAATAAAAAAAATAGTTTAGTACCAAGATAACTTGGCCGTAAACAAGATATCACTGCATTCATTGGCGAAACCTTTTTGGATAGGAGTTTTGGAACTTGGCCCTTTTTTAACGGTAGTTTTTTTGTGGGATATCATTACTTTTTGTAAATGTTTCGTTTCACAAACATGCACAGCTCAGCATATGCAGTTTCATTATTATTATTATTTTTTTTTTTTTTGAAAAATTTCGGGCTTCTTCGGTTTAATATGCTCCCTAAAACGACACCGTTAACAAGGGAATTAGTGCGAAAGTGTCGGTTTTTAAATTTTTTTCCTTTATTTTTACACTAAACCCTACCACCATGCAAAATTTCACCTTCTTAGGTAGTAGGCAAGTGCCTCATAATTTATATGCATAATCGAGTATACTTCCTCCCAAAAATTGCACCGTTTAACAGCAAGATAAGTGCGAAAGTTCCAGTTTTCAGATTTTTCCCTGTACTTTTACAATGAATCCTAGCACCATGCAAAATTTCAGCTTTGTAGATAGTAGGGAAGTGCCTCATAATTTATATGCATAATCAAGTATACTTCCTTCCTAAAACGACACCGTTTAACAGCATGGTAAGTGAAAAGTTCTGATTTTCAGATTTTTCCCAGTACTTTTACAATGAACCCTAGCACCAAGCAAAATTTCAGCTTTCTAGGTAGTCGGGAAGTGCCTAATAATTTATATACATAATATAGTGTAATTCCTCCCTAAAACGACACCGTTTAACAGTTTTCAGAAAAATTTCAGAATTTTTCCCTGTACTTTTACATTAAACCCTACCATCATGCAAAATTTCAGCTTTCTAGGTAGTCGGAAAGTGCCCCATAATTTTGATGATCTGTCAGTCAGTCAGTCAGTATCAAAATTGCAAATTTCAGAATTACATTCCTCTGAAAGTTTTTAGCATAGAGTCTTAAAATTTTCAATGTCTTTTTAATGATATTAGGACAATCTCTGTTCCAAATTTCATCTGTATATATAAATGAGAAATATGGACGGGCTTTGTATGTCTGTGTGCAGGAATTGTTTAGGCGAAACGGTAAGAGATAGCAAAAAATTGATGGGAGACGACCCCAAGTAAAATTGCCGAAAAACACCAGGAAAACTATCAAAAGTCCGAAATTCCAAATTTTCTGAAAATGACCTTCCTTAAGTATTTCCTTGAGGAAGGGTCCGATTTTAAGACAGTCTTTGCCCTGGAACTTGAAATCTATCGAGAGGACCTATATTTTTTATTATTTAATAACACATTAGACAAAATTAGCTTTCATTTAATTCATTTTAGGCCACATTCTGACGTACCGTTCTGGAGATATAAGCCAGAATGTTCGAAATTTCTACCTTCTTATTCAGACTTTTCACGTTTTTTTAACAGATTCCAGCGTGGAACTTAAAATTTATCGCGAGGACCTATATTTTTTATATTGTAAAACTGTCTTAGAACATCACATGCTTTTGTATTAGCCCTTTGTTGCCATATTCTGACAAAACCGTTCTCGTAATATAGGCCAGTTTGCTACATTATCAATATCCGTTATGATAGATTTGGCTCGAGATTTTGAAATTTACAGCGATGATTGTTGATTGTGTGGATGTGTGTGTGTGTGTGTGTGTGTGTGGATGGGTGTGTGTGTGTGTGTGTGGATGGGTGTGTGTATGTGTGTGGTGTGTGTGATGTGTTGTGTGTGTGTGTGTGTGTGGGGTGGTTGGGTGGGTGTGTGTGTGGATGGGTGTGGTGTGTGTGATGTGTGTGGGTGTGTTGTGTGTTGGGTGTGTTGTGTGTGGGTGTGTTGTGTGTGTAAGTGGGTGGGTGTGTGTGGGGTGTGTGTGTGGATGTGTGTGTGTGTGGAAGTGTTTGTGAGTGAATGGGTGTGTGTGTGTCAATGTGTGTAGATGTGTGTGTGTGGTTTGTGTGTGGTGAGGTGTGTGTGGTGTATGTATGTGGTGTGTGGGTGTGGTGTGTGATGTATGGGTGGTGTGTGTGTGATGGCTTGACGAAGCGGGTGCAGCCCGCTAGTATCTATATAATCAATTGAACCGAAGATATGAGGGTGTGAAAAACCGGGTGAATTGGTTCGTGTAAAGATACACTGCCGTGCTTGCTGGGACTTGGCCTGGCGCACTGCCGTGCGCTCAGATGATCTCAGTGATCTCTTATTTACAACCTGATATCGGTTCTAAAACTCGTGATGAAACGCGTAAGGCCAGGTCCACATCTCTGTGATGTGACGCGTTAGGCCGGATCCAAATCTCCGTCATGTGACGCGTTAGGCCGGGTCCACATCTCCGTGTTGTGACGCGTTAGGCCGGGTCCACATCTCTGTGATGTGACGCGTTAGGCCGGATCCCAATCTCCGTGATGTGACGCGTTGGGTCGGGTCCACATCTCCGTGATGTGACGCGTTAGGCCGGATCAAAATCTCCGTGATGTGACGCGTTGGGTCGGGTCCACATCTCCGTGATGTGACGCGTTAGGCCGGATCAAAATCTCCGTGATGTGACGCGTTGGGTCGTGTCCACATCTCCGTGATGTGACGCGTTAGGCCGTGTCAACATCTCCGTGATGTGACGCGTTAGGCCGGGTCCACATCTCCATAATGTAACGCGTAAGGCCGGGTACACATCTTAGTAATGATGCGTTGTTGTAGACGGGATGTGAGCGTGGCACCAGACGTAAAAACGAGCAGATCTAATAAATAGTGATCGATACAATAAAATAGAGCGCGCGATTAGCTCAATGGTTAAGCACTCGCTTGCCATGCGGAAGCTCCCGAGTTCGATCCCCCGTACCGACAAAAATTTGTATTCTTAATTTGGTTACAGCTGTTTTTAAGGGATACCTTTCGGTGCGCTCGTGTTGACCAAGCGACTAAATGGGAAATATTGTGCCACTTCTCTCCCATCACAGGTGAAGCATACTACAGGATGGCCAAGCTACAACACAGACCACAAGCATCAACAATTGCTCCTGTTTCATGCCTACGAAACAAAAAAGGTAGTAAAAAACATTTTTTTTTAAATTAAAAAAACTAATATAATTTTAAGTAAATGTTAACAAACTCAGGGCGAAATTGATACACAAATTTAATATCACAATTCATTGCGAAGCGTCTAATGGTACATTGAACATCAGAGGTTCGGGACATTTTTTTAAAGATACTAATAATTTTTTTAGTTAAATTTGTTTAAAAAATGTTTTGCCATTTAAAAAAGTTTGCCCCTTTCTTACCATTAGCTTTACCAGGGGAGGTGTCAACTTCTTTTTATGTTAAAAAACTATTGGTTTTCTAGTAAAATTTGTGCTGAATAAATGCTATGAGTCTTATTGTTCAGCCCATAGTAGGAACAGGGCTAATATTACTTCAATTTATTTAGAAAGAGGGTAAAAACCCAGTGCAGTATTTGTCTCCGGCCTTGTTTTCAAGATACCTTAAATTAGGATAAATAATAGCACAATTTATACTCGAAAACGGAAAGCCTTTTCACTTTATCTAGAAATGTTGACTCCTTGTAATTTCTCCTGGTAAATTAAATTAACTTCTTATAAAAATATTGCTGAATTATCTGAGATGAAATGTACAATATCTGTGACCCTATTTGGTTGTAGAAAACTCAAATTTGTCTTAAAATACTTCTACTGTCAGCTTATTTTCCGAAATGTCACATAGACAGTGTCTTTCTATTTAATATTCTAAAGTTAACCCCCCTGAGGCCAACCCTGGCAGTGATAGGAAAACAAAACTCAGTAAAAAACGTTTCCCCCTCGATTTAATGGTAAATGAATTTCAGCATTTTCAATATTTACATTTTCTATAATATTCTTTTTTTTCGAATCCTGTATATTAGTAATGTTTGGTGATTGTGCTTGTTTATCTGTTTGACCTACATTTTTTTATCTTCTCAATTTGTTTAGAGTTTGCCTTGGAGGCCAGTTTTATTGTTTTAAATGAAACTGAACAGAGACCTTACTAATAATCTGAAAATCTTTCATCTAGCATGTGCTCTCAAGTGTTCTCTGATTTGAAATTTCTTAGCAAAAGACTCCTCACATATCTCACAACTGAAAAGATTACCTCCAGTGTGAATCCTCATGTGACATTTTAAATCACAAGATTTATTGAAAGATTTTCTACATACCTTACAACTGAAAGGCTTCTCACCAGAGTGAATCCTCATGTGAATTTCTAATAGACTAGAAACAATGAAAGATTTTCTACATATTTCACAAGTGAAAGGATTCTCACCAGTGTGAAGCTTCATGTGACTTTTTAAAGTATAAGATTCGGTGAAAGATTTTCTACATACCTCACAACTAAAAGGCTTCTCACCAGTGTGAATCCTCATGTGACTTTTTAAATTGCTGGATTTAGTGAAAGATTTTCTACATATCTCACAACTGAAAGGCTTCTCACCAGTGTGAATCTTCATGTGACTTTTTAAAGTATAAGATTCGGTGAAAGATTTTCTACATACCTCACAACTGAAAGGCTTCTCACCAGAGTGAATCCTCATATGAGATTTTAAATGGCTTGATTGAACATGAGACTTTCCACATATGTCGCAACTGAAAGGCTTCTCACCAGTGTGAATCTTCATGTGACTTTTTAAATTACTCGATTGAGTGAAAGATTTTTTACATATCTCACAATTGAAAGGCTTCTCACCAGTGTGAACCCTCATGTGAATTTCTAATAGACTAGAAACAATGAAAGATTTTCTACATATCTCACAACTGAAAGGCTTCTCACCAGTGTGAATCTTCATGTGACTTTTTAAATTACTCGATTGAGTGAAAGATTTTTTACATATCTCACAATTGAAAGGCTTCTCACCAGTGTGAACCCTCATGTGTTTTTTTAAATTACGAGATCCAGTGAAAGGTTTTCTACAGATCTCACAACTGAAATGCTTCTCACCAGAGTGAATCTTCATATGACTATTTAAACTGCTAAATTGATTCAAAGATTTTCTACATATCTCACAACTGAAAGGCTTCTCACCAGTGTGAACCCTCATGTGTCTTTTTAAATCACTGGATCGAGTGAAAGATTTTCTACATACCTCACAACTGAAAGGCTTCTCACCAGTGTGAATCTTCATGTGACCTTTTAAATTACAAGATTGAGTGAAAGATTTTCTACAGATCTCACAACTGAAAGGCTTCTCACCAGTGTGAATCTTCATGTGACTTTTTAAATTACAAGATTGAGTGAAAGATTTTCTACAGATCTCACACCTGAAAGGCTTCTCACCAGAGTGAATCCTCATGTGAATTTCTAAACGACTAGAAACAATGAAAGATTTTCTACATATTTCACAAGTGAAAGGATTCTCACCAGTGTGAAGCCTCATGTGATATTTTAAATCCCAAGATTGAGTGAAAGATTTTCTACAGACCTCACAACTGAAAGGCTTCTCACCAGTGTGATTCCTCTTGTGAATTTTTAAATCAATGGGTCGAGTAAAAGATTTTCTACATATCTCACAACTGAAAGGCTTCTCACCAGAGTGAACTCTCATGTGACTATTTAAATGACCAGATTGAGTGAAAGATTTCCTACATATCTCACAACTGAAAGGCTTCTCACCAGTGTGATTCCTCTTGTGAATTTTTAAATCAATGGGTCGAGTAAAAGATTTTCTACATATCTCACAACTGAAAGGCTTCTCACCAGAGTGAATCCTCTTGTGCCTTTTTAAAGTATTAGATTCAGTGAAAGAATTTCTACATATCTCACAACTGAAAGGCTTCTCACCAGTGTGAATCCTCGTGTGATTTTTTAGAGTATTAGATTCAGTGAAAGATTTTCTACAAATCTCACAACTGAAAGGCTTCTCACCAGAGTGAATCCTCATGTGAGATTTTAAATGGCTTGATCGAGCATGAGACTTTCCACATATGCCTTGTGTCTCAAATTTAATACTGTTTACGTGGAATTCAGTTTCATGAATTGTGTTTGAAGGAGGTGCATCTGTAGATTCTATATGTTCACTATCCTGTGGCTCACATTTAATATTATCTGTATATAATTCAGTTTCATGAAGTGTGTTTGAAGGAGGTGCATCTGAAGATTTTATATATTCACTGTCCTGTGGCTCACATTCAATATTATCTATAAGGTGTTCAGTATCAGGATGGGTGTTTGATGAAGCTGCAATTTGTTTAATATATACAATGCCTTGTGTCTCAAATTTAATACTGTTTACGTGGAATTCAGTTTCATGAATTGTGTTTGAAGGAGGTGCATCTGTAGATTCTATATGTTCTCTATCCTGTGGCTCACATTTAATATTATCTGTAAATAATTCAGTTTCATGAAGTGTGTTTGAAGGAGGTGCGTCTGTAGATTCTACATATACACTGCCTTGTGGCTCACATTTAATATTATCTGTATGACATTCAGTTTCATGAAGTGTGTTTGACGGAGATGCATCTGTAGATTCTATATGTACACTATCTTGTGGTTCACATTTAATATTATCTATATGGGATTCAGTTTCATAAATTGTGTTTGAAGGAGGTCCATCTGTAGATTCCATATGTCCAATATACTCTGGCTCACAATGGATATCCCCCAACACTGCTTCTCCATTGCATGCACAAGGTGAAACTGTGCAGAGCTTGTAATCTTCAGCAGTGTTTTTTTCTTTACTGTAATCTACTTTGGCAATTATACATCCAGTTTTGTTGCAAAATCTGGCGTGTTTTATTACATTGTTTAGTGAAGGGAACAGAATTCTGCATAGCATACAAATGAACCAGGTGTTATCAAGATGTTTATTCTCATCATGATTGAGTGATGAGCATTCTCTTTTGCGGCAGATAGCATGATTATAGTTCCTTACAAGAAGTTCTGTCTTGGGAGGAATGGTTTTAGTCACTCTGGGAACAAGAAAAATGATGACAAACATGATTTTATACAGGATTGTCCAGTGTAAATATGAAAAAAGACAAGGACTGATATACAAGTTAATTCAGCAGATTTAGGACACACATACATGGCAGACAGAGTTTGGTTTGAGATGGGAAAGTGTAAGCAAGTGTGTCAATGTCGTTATTTTTCTCGTAAAATTAAAAATAAACAATCATATTATTTTCTAACTTAGGAAAGTGTTCTGGACTCAGGACCGTGCGTCAGCAAATTCCTGAGTAACCAGCTTTGTGAAGTGTAAACATTGTGCTAGAAGTCCGATGAGGAATCCTAACAATACCACTGGCACAGGGGAGCAAAGTGATGAGCAGTTCGGCGGTACACCAGGTACTGATGAGAAGATCGCGGAGGATCCCGTGGAGGTGTACACAAGGATTGTTGAGGCGATGTGTAAGGAGATTGATCAGATGGGGCTCTGGCTAAACTGGAACCCTGGAAGCAGATCCCCGTTGAAGGAGTTCATCATGAAACCTGAGGAGGCACTTCGGGAAGTGGAAAAAGTAAAGCAGGGAATACGAAGAAGTGACCAGCAAATGGTGAGCGATACAAAGGACACAAAAGAGGAAAAGACAAGAAAGGTAAGAGATATGATCCATGAATGTGCAACCGATGGGAGCTACTTGAACAAACTGTTAGATGCCAAGAAATGCCCGAATCTGCATTCAAAAGAGTCAAAGTGGACAGGAGTCACTCCCTTTCATAAGGTAAGAAGGGGAACTCAACACTTATTTTCTCATCAGAGGAAGAATAAAACCTGGGTCTGACCTCACTGTCAGAGAAAGCCTTGGGGACATTGTAAATCTATTTCTAGACTGTACAGTCTTAGAGTAACACATCAAAGTAAAATCAAGAAAGATGAAAAGGAACTTTAAAGAAGATATGGCTTTTTGGTCACAGGAGGCAAAGAAAGACATTAAAAAACTTGTTGAAAAAATTGATGAGAAAAAAATATAATGAATACCCATATGTCGACAACTAACCCTAGAGACATCACGCAAAGCAGGAGAATGGCAAAATTAAATTTTTATGGTTAATAATGTTAAATCACCCTGCATGGCCTCTCACAGACAAAGATAAGAAGAGTGTTAAGGTAAGAGATTATCAGACAGTGAGAATATCCACATCTAAAATTCTGTTGCACGCCAATATGGCAGGGAAAGTCAAGGAAAACCTTGACCTGGCCTCACTAGGAGATGATATTAAAAGTACAGGGAAAACGGTAAGTAATGATATCTTCATCAACTTGATCCGAACAGAAACGGGTGGGACAGAAAACGTAGCAAAACAAATTACAGAGAATTTTAACAGAGAACAACTCCAATTTAAGTTAGAGACAATCTCACACCGAAAACCCTCATTATAACACCTAATAATAATAATAATAATATCCCTTATTTATTTATTTAATAGTGCAAAATTTTACAGATTTAGTTACTACCAATACTTACATAAAAAACAGACATCCACTGTAATAGAAAGCCAACAAGTTTTCTCCTCCTTGGTCCTTGGCAAAGTTTAAATGTTGCATCCAATTCAATGTTATCTGATTAGCAATATCTGGTTTGGATTCTGATTTTTCGGTTTTGATTTTTGATGTATACACAGTATTTTGATTGAAGTAAACATTACGGGTATCTGTAAAATAGTATCAAAACAAGGTAGTCAGTTTGCATTGATTTATTCAAGAATTTCTTCATAACAATTTTACTTCCTATAATTTCTAATACTAGAAATTGGAAAATTGAGTTCATTTTAGTTAAAGAAATTCTTTGCTCTGATTTTGTAATTCCCAACATCAAACTTCAAAAAAATCAACATTTTATAAACTGAGAGGGAGAGTTTACCTTTGTTTACAATTTTCTTGAGGGAAAAAATCAGTCTAGTCAGAAATATTACTATGAAGATTTTCATCAATACTAGTCTTTTACCATAATTTGTGTAAATAAATTCAAAAAACCTTATAGCCAGTTCTGTCAATTTTATGGAACCTGGGTTTTTAATATAAATATTGGATTGGAAGCCCTAGTTTATAAAGGATTTGACAAATTCTATTGTTCTTGTATGGAGTGAATCTGCAATTGAGCCAACGTGAAGTTTGTCATTTAATGATAGCACCAGCCATTGTTATTCAATCTAAATTTATAATATCTTGAAAACAGGCGAGACAGTAAAATATATTATGCATATTTGTAAAAAAACTCATCTACCTCAGGTTCTACATCCATACCTTTGAAGAAACCAAGAACTGTATTCACTTCAATAAGGGTGGTGCTCCATACTCCAGGTGTTGCGCTACCTTCAGTTGTTATCATGATGGTGTAGGAGTCTTCAGATGATTTAATTTGTCTCTTTCATTGTGCTTATGATCAAAATTAAGAATATGATAGAACTACAATAAAATATTATCATCCAAATTATTAAAGACTTGAAGACTTTGTCATGCTGACATTCCTACACAAGCCAGGCTCGGTGAGGTTAACCTGTGTAGAAGGTTTATGGGTTTCCTGCTGATGGAGGGTTGTGAAATGACCTAGCAGTTGAAAGCAACAATAAACCCAAATTAAAAAAGAAGAAGATATGGACCAGTCCTATAATTTTGTAGTACTACCTAAATTGTGATAAAATAACACAAATACTAAGCAAAATATCAATTTTTTTTATTTTTTAAATCCAAAATATTTGTGCCTTTTTCTGTAGAAATGATGGGACCATGGTGCAGGGAGGCAATTGATTCAGTTATGATGGGGTTGAGATGAGCCTACCAGTTCCCTGCTTTCATATATTTATAAAACTCGCCATTGTTTTTGTATCCAATGAGTCATGGAGCTTGGCTAGCCAACCTCCCTGACTCATTGGTTAAGAGCATTAGTCCCTGACCCAGAAGTTGCGGGTTTGAATCCCAGCTGGAGCGTAATATTCTAACCAAGTTATTTTTTGTTTCTGGAATGGCATTGATGTGAAGGTAATGAACCCTAAAGTGATGTGAGAGTGGTGTTGGGGCAAAACTTCATTTTCTAAAACAAATAGCTTGGCTACAGCTAGTACATTCACTGTTTATAGTCCTCTAGTGAGACATATACCTGATCATTGGTGAAGGTTTTTCAAACAGCTGCAATAACAAGAGAACCTAGAGTGCAGAGTTTCCGCATGCATGAGAATAACTGAGAGGAAATGTTTGGATCTGTTATGGATACAATGGTCAGGTGAAGAGAAATTAACACTTGTAAAATTCAATTTTTTTTATCAATCTTGTAAATTGAAAAAGTTTTGATGATTTGAATAGGGTTTAACATCATTTTTCAATTACATGGTTATATAGGAGGGGGGTGTTAAACTCGATTCGCAAGAAACTCACAAACCAGCTTCCCATAACCCAGCCTGGGTTTGACCGGAATGCCAGAATGATGAAGTCTTCAACTCGCTAGACGTTGTTTAACTAGAGATTTCAAGATTCCGCGGAGAGACAAGTTTTCAAAGAAAAGTTAAATTTTCAATAAATGAGCCATTCGTCGAATACTTTTTGAGAACCCCTGTGATTTGAGCCAAGGAGGTTAAAATATCAGCGGTCTAGACCAAAAATTCTAAAAACAAAATAAATTGAAGCTGAAGACATTGCCACCATTATGACGTTTTTTTTTTAGCTAGAAGAGCAGGCTCATTCGCACCAGAGAGAGAGAAGAGCAGGAGGCGTATCCCCGTATCTGTCCCTTGACTATAAAGTCCGGTTCTCTTAATTTGGTCTTGATGTATGTTTTATCTTTCATTTTACAGGGTGATCGAAACCACCCAGCCACTATCTTTTTCTCGAGAACAGTTTGAGTTAGGATCTTGAAACAAAAAATTGGTCCCCAGTATGAAGTCTGATGTTTTATGAGAAAATATTTTGAACCTGCGCCCACCGCCCCTAAGGGCGTTTTCAGAGGGGCACATGTCCGTTTCTCCCGAATTTTAAATGGAATGCATATTTTTTTTATTTTACTTTCAAAACATACAAAGCAAGTTAGTAACATTAATAAAAAGAAAAAACATCACGGAGATGTGGACCCGGCCTAACGCGTCACATCACGGAGATGTGGATCCGGCCTAACGCGTCACATCACGGAGATGTGGATCCGGCCTAACGCGTCACATCACGGAGATGTGGACCCAGCCCAACGCGTCACATCACAGAAATGTGGATCCGGCCTAACGCGTCACATCACGGAGATGTGGATCCGGCCTAACGCGTCACATCACAGAGATGTGGATCCGGCCTAACGCGTCACATCACGGAGATGTGGACCCAGCCTAACGCGTCACATCACGGAGATGTGGACCCAGCCTAACGCGTCACATCAATGAGATTTGGATCCGGCCTAACGCGTATATAATACCTCCGGCATTTTTTGGGTGCGAATCACTGAGATCATATAACATAGAGAGAACCTTGCCTATCTCGAATTGAACAAATTCATGCGTCCAACATTGAACGGCTGATTGTTCCTCTTTCTACAAATCTCGGCCTCTGATTGGTTCAATTTATTTGAATTTTTTGTTTACCTCATGCTGTGGTAAACCGGATCCACATATCTGTGATGTGACGCCTTAGGCCGGATCTAAATCTCTGTGATGTGACGCGTTAGGCCGGATCCACATTTCTGTGATGTGACGCGTTTGGATTGGGTGGAAGAGATTTTTAGACGGAGTTGGCTTTGAAGATGGAAATTATTGGAATTATTTTTAATAAATTATAATTTTCATGTTGTCAAAAAAAGAAGAAGAAAATCGTCGTGTCACACGTGATGTTAGTACCTGATCTCACATCGGCTCCACAACTTCCTAATTTTTACATTATATGTAACAGGTTCTATGTTCTTCAAGGTTTATTAGTTTTTTTTTTAAATATATAAATATCACTATATAATAGATCTGCTTGTTTTTACGTCTGGTGCCACGCTCACATCCCATCCTTAACAACGCATCTAGACATGTATTACTAATATGTGTACCCGGCCTTACGCGTTACATTATGGAGATGTTGACACGGCCTAACGCGTCACATCACAGAGATGTGGACCCGGCCTAACGCGTGACATCACGGAGATGTGGTTTTTTTTTTTTTTTTAAGATTTATTAGGTAGAACAAAAAATATATACAGTAGAACACAATGAAATATAAAGAAAAACAAAAAGATTAAACAAATATACAAGAAGGAAAAAAAGAGAGAAATGTCCTACCTAAAGGGCGGGGTTATTGCCTGTGGCAATCTCTTCCACTCATATGAACCGCCAATGGTGACTCAACGGTAACAGATAGCTAAAAATAATTCGTAATCAACACCTCAGAATCATTGGATTTGATATGTCACAACCCCCATCTAGAATGAATGGTAAATAAGTTATTTTTTGAACTAGAGCTTTTGCAGTACAAAAATTTCCTTCTCAATGAACATCTTTGCTACGAGAAATTATTTTAGACAAAATCTGAGTGAGAGCTCTTTAAGTGTTAGGTTCTAGGTATACAACCATTAGAAAATGAACACAGAGTTTGGTATTTACGGATATACAGGCTGTCCATAATGTTCCACCCCCGCCCCCCCATATCACAAGAACAGCTGTAAATATAGGAAATCACAAAAACCCAAATTCCTTAATTTTTTAGAAGATTTAGTTTCAGCAAAAAAAAAAAAAAATTGCCTACACTGACCCAGTCAGGCTCAGCACGGACCTACTTAAAAATCTTACCAGCAGAGATATGTCTTGAGGCATATTGTTTTAAACGTCCGTTGAGAGAAGTTCATTGCAACAAATTTCAGTGAGCTACGTTGACCAATAACTCAATAACCGTAAGTTGCAGAATGATAAATTTTGTTGATAATTAACGCATTTTATAAAGACCTTTCGAATTAACTAAAACTCGACCTATTCTGATGATGTCAGTTTCTGATCGATTTTGTCAGACAGCCGGACAACCATCCGTGAAAAGTTTTAACTGAAAAACATAACGAGTTATGCCTTGTTCGAAAATTCTCGATATCTCGAAAGAATTAGGTTTATATTTCTGAAACTTTCGATTAACGCGTTATAGGTTATAGCTTTATCAAGGATAGATACAATAAAATAGAGCGCGCGATTAGCTCAATGGTTAAGCACTCGCTTGCCATGCGGAAGTTGGGACCTAAATGGGAAATATTGTGCCACTTCTCTCCCATCACAGGTGAAACATACTACAGGATGGCCAAGCTACAACACAGACCACAAGCGTCAACAATTGCTCCTGTTTCATGCCTACGAAATTAAAGGCAGTGAAAAACAATTTTTTTTTAATTAAAAAAACTAATATAATTTTAAGTAATTAATACACAAATTTAATATCACAATTCATTACGAAGCGTCTAATGGTACATTGAACATCAGAGGTTCGAGACATTTTTTTAAAGATATTAATAACTTTTTTAGTTAAATTTGTTAAAAAAAATGTTTTGCCATTTAAAATAACTTATTTGCCCCTTTTTTACAATTAGCTTTACCAGGGGAGGTGACAAGGTGTCAACTTCTTTTTATGTTAAAAACTATTGGTTTTCTCGTGAAATTTGTGCTGAATAAATGCTATGAGTCTTATTGTTCAGCCCATAGTAGGAACAGGGCTAATATTACTTCAATTTATTTAGAAATTAGAAAGAGGCTAAAAACCGAGTGCAGTACTTGCCTCCGGCCCTGTTTTCAAGATACCTTAAATTAGGATAAATAATAGAACAATTTATACTCGAAAACGGATAGCCTTTTCACTTTTTCTAAAAATGTTGACTCCTTGAAATTTCCCCTGGTAAAACTAATGGTATAAAAAATAGACGAATTTTTACAAAAATTAAATTAATTTCTTATAAAAATATTGCTGAATTATCTGAGATGTAATGTACAGGGTGCGGCGCGGTAATGTCCCATTTTGAATCGCTTAGTGTGAAGCCGCACTTCTAATTAGACAAGTTCAAACAAAGTTAGAAGATGCACAAACTACTAATTTTTTCAATTCAATTTAGCTCTATTGTCAAAATGATTTTATCAAAGCAACAGAAAGCTAATCGCGTGGAGAGTTATTTTTCGAAAAATAAGTGTATCGTAGCAGTGCAGCGGGAGTTTGACATTGCACACCAAACTGTAACTCGATCTGCATGGAGGGGGTTTTCATGAAGTTCCGTAGGGTTGTTGTCTCCAATAACGCATATTTTGTTTATTAACACAGCCTCAAATGTGAAAATGGGCTTCATCACTGAAGAAAACTATCGCATCTGGAAGTAAGGAGTCAATCAGGGTTTCACATGCATTTTGTCGTTGAATAAAGTCTCGCTCGAACAATTTCTGCACCACTACCATTTTGTAGGGATGAAAATGCAATTCTTTATGAAGTATCCTCCGCAATGAACGGTCTGATATGCCAAGAGCAGCAGCATGCTTGCGAGCTGAGCGCCTAGGTAACCGCAATCTCGCCTCACGAACTCGTTCAACGTTTTCGGGGGTTGACACAGGCTGTGTTAATAAACAATGTGCTTTATTGGAGTGACAACAACCCTAGGGAACTTCATGAAAACTCCCTCCATGCAGATCGAGTTACAGTTTGGTGTGCAATGTCAAACTTCCGCTGCACTGCTACTATACACTTATTTTTCGAAAAATAACTCTCCACGCAATAAGCTTTCTGTTGCTTTGATAAAATCATTTTGACAACTGAGCTAAATTGAATCGAAAAAATTAGTAGTTTGTGCATTTTCTAACTTTGTTCAAACTTGTCTAATTAGAAGTGCGGCTTCACACTGGGCGATTCAAAATGGGACATTACCGCGCCGCACCCTGTACAATATCTGTGACCCTATTTGGTTGTAGAAAACTCAAATTTGTCTTAAAATACTTCTACTGTCAGCTTATTTTCCGAAATATCACATAGACAGTGTCTTTCTATTTAAAATTCTAAAGTTAATCCCCCTGAGGCCATCCCTAGCAGTGATAGGAAAACGACACACTGTAAAAATGTTTCCCCTCGATTTAATAGTACATGCATTTTAGCATTTTCAATATATACATTTTCTAGAATATTCTTTTTTTTCGAATCCTGTATATTAGTAATGTTTGGTGGTTGTTCTTGTTTATCTGTTTGACCTACATTTTTTTATCTTCTCAATTTGTTTAGAGTTTGTCCTTGGAGGCCAGTTTTATTGTTTTAAATGAAACTGAACAGAACCCTTACTAATTATTTTAAGAAGTCTTAGTAAGTTTATTTATCGAATGACTACTGTAGAATGACTACTCGCTCATCAATCTCAACGTTACATCAAAGCGGCCACCACAGAATGGCCAATACCAACATCCCCTCTTCTTTGTTCTTTCACACAACATCCCTCTTCTTAATGCATGACAAAGTCTCCATACCGGCTAGGTTGTTGTTTCTTTCTTGTTGATCTTCTTATCTCTGGTTCATCCTTTTCTTGAATATCACTTCTTGATTCTTCTTCGGTTTCATTGCTCTCAGTTATACATATGTTTGGTTTGATGAATTTTTCATTTCTTCTGTATACCGCTCCATCTTCATCTTCTACTTGATAGGAACGTTTTCCCTCACAACTAATAACTTTTCCTCTTTCCCATTTTTCATCTTCAATTTTCTTCTTGTACCAAACCTGTTCACCTTCTTGTAGATTTCTTCTCTTCACACAGCTTCTATTGTATACCTTTGCTATTCTGTTTCTATTTTCATTGATTTTTTCTTCACATTCTTTAGAGTTAATCATTTCTTGATATTTATTCCAGTTTGGGATCTGACATCTTAGCCATCGACACATCATTCTTTTGGCAGGGCTCATATTTGTTTTATTTGGAGTATTCCTAAATACGAGCAACATCTTATAAAAATCTTCATTTTCTTCTATACTTTTTTTTATCATCTTTTTTATTATTTTTACAGATGCTTCTGCTTTACCATTACTTTGAGGGTAGTATGGACTTGATGTTATATGTTCAAATTCCCATTCTTTACTGAACATTTTAAATTCACTTCCAGTAAAATTTGTTGCATTATCTGTTATTACTTTTTCTGGTATTCCATATCTGCTAAAATTTCTTTTGCACATAAGAACTGTTGTTTTTGGAGTTAGATCATGAATTTCATCGATTTCAAAAAAATCTGAGTAATGATCGACTGTCACCAAAAATTTTCTTTGTTTTCCTTTGATATTTATTTCAAATACATCCATACTTATTTTTTCAAATGGATATTTTGCTACATCATGAGACATCATTTCTAGTCGTTTCTGATTTTCGCCAAATTTAGCACATGTTTCACATCCTTTCACAGTATCTTCAATTTCTGATAACATATTTGGCCAAAATACTGCTTCTTTTGCCAATTTCTTTGTTGCTTCAATACCAAGATGACCACTGTGTATTTTCTTCAAAAATTCTTGTCGTAGTGATATGGGAATTAAAATTTGATTATTTTTTAACACGACTCCATTTTCTATGACTAAATCCATTCGAAAATTCCAGTAGCATTTTAAGTCTTCACTGACTTGATTCTTGTTTTCGGGCCATCCTCTGAGGATTTGTTCTTTGAGTTTCTTTAACTGACCATCTTTCATAGTTTCTGCAATTATTTTTTCAATTGATTGATCACTTATTTTAACACTTCTGTCATCAGTATAGTATATACCAGTGTTCAATTCATCCAATACATGTACTTGATCAAACATAACAGTATTAATTTCATATATGTCAATTTGTTTTTCTTGGTTGCTCATGCTCTCCGGTGCACGTGACAACGTATCTGCCAAGTACATTGTTTTTCCACTTTTATATTTAACAATAATATTGTATCGCTGTAATGAAAGGATCATGTTTTGTAGTCTCTTTGGAGATTTCAATAATGGCTTCTTAAAAATGCTCACTAAAGGACTGTGATCGGTTTCAATTGTTACATTAGATCTTCCACAGATATACTGATCAAAACGATTACAGGCAAATACGATGGCTAGCATCTCTTTTTCTATTTGTGCATAGTTTCTTTGAGTTTCTGTGAGAGTTTTTGATGCATAGGCCACAGGAACATTGTCTTGAATTAAAGCACATCCCATTGCAAATGATGATGAATCGGTCTGAATGGTAACTGGTTTTATAGGGTCATAATATTTTAACAATGTTGCATTAGCAATATTCTTTTTAATATTTTTGAAACATTCTTCTTGTTCATTTTTCCATACAAACATTTCATCTTGATGTGTTATTTTTCTCAAGGTTTCACTGATATCTGATAGATTCTTAATGTATCTCGATAGGTATGTCACCATTCCTAGAAATCGGAATAAATCTTCTTTGCATGTTGGTTTGGGCATATTCAGTATGGCGGATACTTTTGATTCATCTGGTTTCACTCCATTTTCAGTTAGTATGTGACCGTAAAATTTTATTTCATTTTTACATAGTTTTGTTTTTTCTTTATTTAATTTGACATTTGCTTTGTCTAATTTTACGAACAAATTTTCCAAATTTTTATCATGATCTTTTTGTGCTTCTTGATGTGTATTACCATATCCAACAATAAGTATATCATCTGCTAATACATGAATACCTCGCAATCCATTAGTTATCTCCAACATCTTCTTTTGAAATATTTCCATTGCAGTTGATATTCCGAATGGTAGTCGAAGATATCTATATTTGGCAAATGGAGTCCAAAAAGCTGTCATTTTGCTGCTTTTTTCAGATAATTGTATCATCCAAAATCCTTTTTTAGCATCCATTGTTGAAAATACTTTTGCATTGTTCAGCTCTGGAAGAATTTCATCAAGTGTAGGTAACTGTTGCTTTGTATCTTTCAATGCTGTGTTCAAATTACTAGGATCCAGACAAATTCTCAATTTTCCATTTTTCTTTACCATTGTGAGGTTACTTATCCAGTCTGTATAACCTTCTTCCTCAATTATTATTCCTTGTTGAACCATATCATCTAGTTCTTTTCTCAATTCATCTTTTAGTGCTACTGGTATTCTTCTAGGAGCTTGCCTCACAGGGACCACTTCATTAGTCAATTCCAAATCGACTTCTCCTTTTATCTTCCCCAAACCTTCAAAGACATGACTGTATTTCTTCATAATATTTGCTGTGGACATAGGAATATTACTATCAAGTGGTTTTGATTCTTGTTCTTTTACTTTATTACAGTAACTAATGAGTTTTAATTCATCACAAGCTTGAGCAGATAACAGAGGACAGTGTTCATATTCAACAACTATGAAATCGAGGCAAAATATTTTATTTAGTCTGCGTATTTTCAGGGCATAAATACCTCTAGGTTTTATCTGGGTACCTCCAAAAGCTCTCAATATTGTGTAACAAGGTTTTAATAACACTTTGGTTTTGTTTATAATTTTTAACAGATTCTTTTCACCGATTATGTTACAGGAGGCTCCAGTGTCAAGCTGACATTTGACATCACATACCTGACTTTGATCATTGATCACTTGCAGTGTTGTAAAAACACCATTCTTGCTTGTGTTTTCAATTTTCAGAATTTCATCTTGGTCACTTTTTTTGCCATTTTCATAATATTCAATTTGTTTTACACTGAGTTTCTTTCTACATACACTCTCAAAATGTCCAGTTTTGTGACAGTAATTACATTCTTTTTCTTTAGCAGGACACATCTTCAAGTCTGAATGCCAATTATTTCCACAAAAATTGCACTTTTTATTTTCTTGTTTGACATACTTTTTATTATTCTTTGTGTAAACTTTGTTGATGTTATTTGTCACATCTTGCATGCAGCTGATTTGTTGTTTCATTTCTTCACTTCCAATGCACATTTGCATTGCATCATTTAAGTTCATATTTTTCTTGAGCCACAATTTTTCTCGCATGTTTATGTCTTTGATTGAACAAGTTATTTTATCTAAAAGAAGTTCTTCTTCCATTTGCTTGTATTCACATAACTTCACCTTTGATTTTAGTTTCATGAAGTATTCTCTGTAATTTTCATTGTCTTCTTGTTTAATACAATTGAATATATATCTTTCGTATCTGACATTCACCTCTTGACAAAGTTTTTGTTCCAAACTTTTTATAATGTTCTCAACCGTTTGTTTTTCTGGGTCTTCAATAAGTTTATAAATCATCTTGCTGGCTTCATCACCAATAATTGTCATCATCACTGATACCTGAACATTCATTTCTTCTGTATACCGCTCCATCTTCATCTTCTACTTGATAGGAACGTTTTCCCTCACAACTAATAACTTTTCCTCTTTCCCATTTTTCATCTTCAATTTTCTTCTTGTACCAAACCTGTTCACCTTCTTGTAGATTTCTTCTCTTCACACAGCTTCTATTGTATACCTTTGCTATTCTGTTTCTATTTTCATTGATTTTTTCTTCACATTCTTTAGAGTTAATCATTTCTTGATATTTATTCCAGTTTGGGATCTGACATCTTAGCTTTGTTTAATCCACTTGATACCGCATAATTGTTAAACATTCTTTGAAAATGGTGAATATTTTCTTTCATGTTACCCTCCAGACTCAACACACTCGGGACCGGCACGTTCCGTACGCTCGTCACTCTCAGTTTGCTGTCTCTGTCTGGTTGGTTTTTGTTAGATATTATCTTGAACTATATTCTAGTTTTCGGCCAGCTATAAATAATGTGATCTTTGCTGCAGTATCAGTTCTAATAAAGTTGCCTATGTTCCCTTCCTATGTTTCCTTGTGTTTTCTCAATATCTAATATGGTGTCAGAGTGAAAATGAATTTTAGTGACAGTATGAGTAAAGTAAAAGAGATGGACTTTGAAGGTGATGTATCAATGAACTGGAGAAAGTTTAAACAGAGATTCAATATATTTAATGATGCATCAGAAGGAAATAAGAAGGGGGATAAAACGCAGATAGCTTTGTTGCTTCATTTCATGGGTGATGAAGGAATAGAATTATATAATACACTTGAATGGAAGGATATTAAAGAAGAGGACAGGAAACTTCTTGATGTTTTGAAGAAATTTGATGAGATTTTCTTACCAAAAAAGAATGATTTATTTGAGCACTATAAGTTTTTTAATGCCAAACAAAGACAAGGACAGAGTATCCTTACTTATTTGAAGGAATTGAAGTTAATGGTTTCAAATTGCAATTTCAAAGACAGAGACGTTCTATTGAGAGATAAATTTATTTTTGGATTGTCAGATCAAGCCTTGATTGAGAAATGTTTAAGAGATTCAGATATAACTTTGGATAAAGCAATCAATTATGCTAGAGCTGCAGAGGCTGCATCTCAGGAAATTCAAATGATGAATAATAAACAGATAGACAAGTGTGATGTTGACCAAATTAAACGCGCAGAGTTTTCAGATAGAAGAGGAAACTGTTCTCGCTGTGGCCGTGTTCATGTACGCGGAAGATGTCCTGCTTCTGAGGAGATGTGCTACCTGTGTAAGAAGAAAGGTCACTACGCGCGGAATTGTTTTATGAATCAGAAGAGGAAAGTTCATGATTGTGAAGCAGATGTAAATGTTGGAGAAAACTTGCACGAGCGTTCAAATCTGAATATGGGAAGTTGTCATCATGAGTATAGTATGGATAATGTGGAAATTGTACCTTTGTATTCTATATCTTCTTCTCATAAATTGAAGAATTGGATGTGTGATATTCAAGTTGAAAATGGTCATGTGAGTTTCAAACTTGACAGTGGCTCGGAGGTAAATATTATTCCTTTGCATGTTTTTAAGCGATTAAAAATTCATAAAGTGGTTGAACCGTCAAACGTGAAACTATTACCTTATGGTAATCAGACATCTATGATACCCCTTGGAAAAGTGGAACTAGTGACGAGATATAGAAATACAAAAATATTAGCAGAATTTCTTATTGTTGATTGTAATGCAGTTCCTCTACTGGGGTTAGACACTTGTGTCAAATTAAATTTAATCAAAAGAGTAAATGCTGTTGAGGACTCGAGTTTGAAAAATGTAACTAAAGATGAATTAATTAAAATGAATGAAGATTTATTTACAGGCTTGGGTACTTTGCCTGGAAAGTACCATATCGAGCTCAGGGAAGATGCAATGCCTGTAATTAGCCCGCCAAGGAGAGTACCATTCAGTATTCAGAAGAAACTAAAAGAAACACTGGATAATATGGAGAGTGCTGGTATAATAATGAAGGTTGACACACCTACAGATTGGGTGAGTAATTTAGTGATTAAAGAAAAGAAAAATGGTGATTTGAGAATATGCATTGATCCCAAGGCTTTAAATGAAAATATTAAACGTGAACACTATGCATTACCTACTTGTGAAGAAGTAATTCAGAGATTGAATGGTAGAAGTGTGTTCACTGTTATTGATATGAAACAAGGATTTTGGCAGGTTGAACTGGATGAGGAGAGTGTCATGCTTTGTACATTCAACTCTATGTTTGGAAGATATGCATTCAAAAAAGCTCCGTTTGGACTAGCTTCTATACCTGAAGTATTTAGTAAGAAAGTGATGCTAATATTTTCTGACATAGAGGGAGTTGAGGTGTATTTCGATGATATTATTATTGCTGGAAAAGATAAAGCTGACCATGATAGAATATTATTAGAGGTATTTGACAGAGCCCGAAAATACAATGTCAAATTCAATAGAGAAAAAATTCAATATAGACAAAGTAGTGTGAAATTTTTGGGTCAAATAATATCTCAAGATGGTGTGAAAATGGATGAAGATCAAGTGGCATCCATAGCAAAAATGAATAGTCCACAGAATAAGAAAGAATTATTAAGATTTTTGGGTGTAACCAAATACTTGTCTAAATTTATACCAAATGTATCAGAAATATCATCTCCATTAAGACAACTCACTAAAGATAGGGCTGAGTGGATTTGGTCTAATTCTCATGAGAAGTCATTTCAGAAGCTCAAGTCTTTGATATGCTCAAGTCCTGTACTGAGGTATTTTGATGATTCAAAACAGTTAGTAATAGAAACTGATTCGTCCAAAGATGGTATTGGATCTTGTTTGTTGATTGAAAATCAACCTGTTTCGTTTGCATCTCGTGCTTTGACAAAATGTGAACAAATGTACGCACAGATAGAAAAGGAGCTCCTGGCTATTGTTTTTGCGACTGAGAAATTTCATCAGTTTATATATGGAAAACCAGTAGTAGTTTATTCTGATCATAAACCTTTAATGACAATAATGAAAAAATGCATTAATGATGTTCCTGCAAGATTACAGCGTATGTTATTACGCCTCTTCAAATATGATTTGAAAGTTATTTATAAACCAGGTTCTCAAATGTATATTTCAGACGCTCTATCTCGTTCTTATCCAAAAGATGTTCCAGAGGATCCTGTGAGTGAAGACTACATGGTTCATGAGGTAATGGTATGCAGCTTGTCATCACAGTTGTGTTTGTCTGATAGTCGAAAGAATGAGATAATCCAGATGACAAGGACAGATCCAAGTCTTCAGCTATTGAAATCTATTTTGATTAATGGATGGCCTGATACTAAAAATGATGTTCCTCTGGAAATACGTATGTATTGGCAACATAGAAATGAAATATGTGTTGAAGATGATTTATTATTTTATAATAATCGTGTAATTGTTCCAACTAAATTAAGACAAGTAATGTTGAAAGAAATTCACGAGGGACATCTTGGGATAGTAAAATGTAAATCACGTGCTCGAGACTCATTGTTTTGGACTTCTATGAATGCAGATATTCAGAATATGATTGAAAATTGTAGAATATGTGTTCAAAATTCTAGAAATAATCAAAAAGAACCATTGAATCCATTACCTATGCCTTATCGTGCTTGGGAACGTATTTCTGCTGATATATTTACTTACAATAATAATGACTATTTGGTTTTGGTCGATTCTTATTCCATGTGGATTGAAATGTTTATGATTCAAAGGAAATCTGCTCAAGAGCTCATAAAACATATGAAGAGTACTTTTAGTAGATATGGCGTACCAGATGTTTTGTTTAGTGATAATGTCCCTTTTAATAGTGAACCATACAGATTGTTTGCAAAAGAATGGAATTTTAATCAAGTTTTCTCAAGTCCTACTTACAGTCAGTCAAATGGCTTAGCAGAAAAATCTGTGTCTATTTGTAAAAACATTTTAAAAAAATGCAATGAAGATAACACTGACATTAATATTGCTTTGTTAAATTATAGAAATACTACTTTGGCTGGCATGTCATACTCCCCATCAGAATTGTTTTTCAATAGGAAATTAAAAACAAAATTGCCTATCAATTCAAAATTGCTTCAACCAAAACTAAATAATGATTTTCAAGAGAATTGGCAAAGAAAAGTGAAGAAACAAGAAGAAAATTATAATCAACATGTTAAATTGCTCCCAAATTTGAATGATGACGAACAAGTATTTATGCAATTAAATGGAAAATGGAAACCTGGCAAAATTATTAAAAAAGATGAAAATCCAAGATCATATCTAGTGGAAAGCAATGGCAGAGAATACAGAAGAAATCGTGTCCACTTAAAGCCATTTCACGGGAGTTTTATGAGAAATGAAGAACTGAATTATGAAAAGAGAAGAATGTGTTTATTAGATGATGATTTTTCTTATGATACAAATGACAATTTAGAAAATAATAATATTGACAATGCACAAGGAACTGATGAAGAAGGTGAAACATTTGTGATTTGTCAAGATGATAAAGTTAATGATGAAAACGTACAATACCATGTTAACAATCACGAGAATCATGAAGAAGATGAAACATTTGTAATCTGTCAAGATGATAAAGTCAATGATGAAAATGTACAATACAATATTAACAATCAGCAGGATCATGACAAGAGTAACAGAGTCAATGATGAAAATATGAAAAATGATGATAACAATCAGGAGAATCATGATATGATTAATACAGTCAATGATGAAAATACGCAGTATGATAACAAAAATCAAGAGGAAAACATTCCTATTAATAGTTCATTTGAAATACCTGAAAATAGTCATCCAAGAAGATCATCTCGTAATAGAAGACCACCTGTAACATTTGGGGACTTTGTCACCTGGCCCAAATGGGCTTAAGTGAGAGAGATGTTAGATATTATCTTGAACTATATTCTAGTTTTCGGCCAGCTATAAATAATGTGATCTTTGCTGCAGTATCAGTTCTAATAAAGTTGCCTATGTTCCCTTCCTATGTTTCCTTGTGTTTTCTCAATATCTAATAGTTTTCTTCCACCAAATTTTGTTTCAAAGTCTTCATTTGTTGTTCAACTAATGTCTTCACCATCTCCTTCACTTTCTCATCGAGTTTATCCATGATCACAAGTAATCGAAAAACAAAATAATGCTATCACAAAATTTTCAATGGAAATTCACTAATTTCAGAAAAATTTTCAAACACCATGACACCATATTTTAAGAAGTCTTAGTAAGTTTATTTATCGAATGACTACTGTAGAATGACTACTCGCTCATCAATCTCAACGTTACATCAAAGCGGCCACCACAGAATGGCCAATACCAACACTAATAATCTGAAAATCTTTCATCTAGGATGTGCTCTCAAGTGTTCTCTGATTTGAAATTTCTTAGCAAAAGACTTCTCACATATCTCACAACTGAAAAGATTACCTCCAGTGTGAATCCTCATGTGACATTTTAAATCACAAGATTTATTGAAAGATTTTCTACATAACTCACAACTGAAAGGCTTCTCACCAGTGTGAATCCTCTTGTGAATTTTTAAATTACAAGATTGAGTGAAAGATTTTCTACATACCTCAAGTGTACAGTTAAATCAGCTGATTGAGCGAAAGATTCTCTACAAACTTCACATCGAAAAGGCTTTTCACCAGTGTGAGTCCTCAAATGTTTAATTAGGTAACCTGATAGAGCGAAACATTGTCAACAAACTTTACACCTGAAAGACTTTTCACCAGTATGAGTTCTCATGTGTGCAGTTAATTTACCTGATTGAGAATAGGATTTTCTACAAATTTCACATCTGAAAGGCTTCTCACCAGTGTGAACCCTCATGTGTCTTTTTAAATCACTGGATCGAGTGAAAGATTTTCTACATACCTCACAACTGAAAGGCTTCTCACCAGTGTGAATCCTCTTGTGAATTTTTAAAGAACTTGATTCAGTGAAAGATTTTCTACATACCTTACAACTGAAAGGCTTCTCACCAGTGTGAATCCTCATGTGACTTTTTAAATCACCGGATCGAGTGAAAGATTTTCTACATATCTCACAACTAAATGGCTTCTCACCAGTGTGAATCCTCTTGTGACTATTTATATCACTGGAGTGAGTGAATGATTTTCTACATATCTCACAACTGAATGGCTTCTCACCAGTGTGAATCCTCATGTGACTTTTTAAATTGCTGGATTGAGTGAAAGATTTTCTACATATCTCACAACTGAATGGCTTCTCACCAGTGTGAATCCTCATGTGACTTTTTAAATCACCGGATCGAGTGAAAGATTTTCTACATATCTCACAACTGAATGGCTTCTCACCAGTGTAAGCCTCATGTGATATTTTAAATCACTGGATTGAGTGAAAGGTTTTCTAAATATATCACAACTGAAAGGCTTTACACTAGTATGTGTAGCAATATGATTTTTAAGATCGAATAGGAATGAAAATGTCTTTTTACATTTATCACATTCGTAAAGTCTTTCTTCTCTGTGTTTTTCTAAATGTTTGTTGAGATTATGTAACAAAACACACGAGCTTTGGTCTATAGATTTTATAAATTCACTGTCCTGCGACTCACATTTAATATTATCTATAAGGAGTTCAGTATCAGGATGGGTGTTTGATGGAGCTGCAACTTGTTTAACATGTACAAAGCTTTGTGTCTCACATTTAATACTGTTTACGTGGAATTCAGTCTCATGAATTGTGTTTGAAGGAGGTGCATCTGTAGATTCTATATGTTCACTATCCTGTGGCTCACATTTAATATTATCTGTATATAATTCAGTTTCATGAAGTGTGTTTGAAGGAGATGCATCTGTAGATTCTATATGTTCACTATCCTGTGGCTCACATTTAATATTATCTGTATATAATTCAATTTCATGAAGTGTGTTTGAAGGAGGTGCGTGTGTAGATTCTATATGTACACAGATCTGTGGCTCACATTTAATATTCTCTATAGAATATTTATTATCATGAAGTGTGTTTGAAAGAGTAGCATCTGTAGGCTCACAAATACTATTCTCCAACACTGCTTCTCCCTTGCATGCACAAGACGAAACTATGCAAATCTTATAATCTTCAGCAATGTTGGTTTCTGTACTGTTGTCTACTTTGGCAACTATACATCCAGATTTGTTGCAAAATCGGGCGTGTTTCATTACATTGTTTAGTGAAGGGAACAGAATACTGCATAGCATACAAATGAACCAGGTGTTATCAAGATGTTTATTCTCATCATGTTTGAGTGTTGAGCATTCTCTTTTGCGGCAGATAGCATGATTATAGTTCCTTACAAGAAGTTCTGTCTTGGGAGGAATGGTTTTAGTCACTCTGGGAACAAGAAAAAAGATAACAAATAAGATTTTATAATGGATTGTCCAGCATAAATATGAAATACAGACAAGGGTTGATAATACAAGTTGATTCAGCAGATTTGGGACACAAATATTTGGTAGGTACGGTAGACCACAAGGAACAAGATTAATTAAATATGTATTATACAGGGTGTCCCGTATACAGATGCATATATTTTGAGGGTAGGTTCAGCCCACCGTGCACTATCATATAAGCAAAACTTGCAGTGAGGAATTTTGCTTTGTTAAGGAGTTATGGCCAAATCCCTGTTTTTCTCACAGGTCTAAAGGTCACTTGGATCGGTGCCCGTTTTCAAAGAAATGATAGCCAGTAGGTGAGTTTTGACTTCATGTATGGATAGTCATGGATATTTCCCTTGAAATGCAGTTAGTTCAATAAAAAAAATATTGAAAGAACAGAGAGATATTTAATTGTAAGCTCAATTTTTTTTTCTCGAAAATTCGATTTTTCCTTTTGTGATATTAGAGTACTTCTACTATTGCTATTCTGCTTATCACTAGTTAAAAAAGTACCCTTTGCTTTGATGTTTCAATAAATTCTAAATTCTTTCAGACGCGTGAATGAACGAATGAGATATTTCTTATTAAACTGCACCAGAAGGAGAGAAACACATCGTTTAAATATTGAATCTGGGCGCTAATGCTAATTGAAGAACACTCGATGTCTGAAGCGGTCTGTGTGATCATTTTGGTGTCAACTGCAAGTTATAAATGAAAATTTTCTGAGTATAAATAGTTCTGCTAACCAACTTTATCAATCAAATCAAATAGTGAAATTAACAAGGCAATTGATTTGTTCGGTGGAAGAGGAAGCCACAAGCTTTAACCACGCCCCTTGGTTCTCTACATATTTTTGGTGTTCTTTTCATTTCATGTCCTGTGTTGCAGAATGTATCATATAGTTTACCAATAAAGTATTAAATAATAATAATAATAATAATGATGATGATGATGACCCCGTTGACACCCTTGAGAGTAGGGGCTTTCCTTGTAAGCCAAGGAATTGTGTTGAGTTCTGGACCATTGATGTTTTTTTTTTTTTTTTTTTTTTTTTTAAGCTTTATTAGATAGAACAAAAAATATATACAGTAGAACACAATAAAATATAAAGAAAAACAAAAAGATTAAACATATATACAAGAACGAAAAAAAAAGAGAAATGTCCTACCTAAAGGGCGGGGTTATTGCCTGTGGCAATCTCTTCCACCCAACCCAACTCATTGTTTGTGTTTAAATTACATTTCCATATGGTTGATTGTTTATTTATTTAATTGATTGTTTATTTTATTATTTTTTTTTGTTTATTTATTTTTTGTGTTTTTTTTATATTTTTGTATTTTTTTTTTTTTTTAATTGTCTTACTGCACAATGTCTTTCACTTTTTTGCTCCACTTGTCTCTGTCTCTTGCTAGTGCTGGCCAGTATCTTCCTGCGTATTTGTTCAGCTCGTCTCTCCATCTTTTGATCTTCCTTCCTCTTGACCGTTTTGAGAATTTGGGTGTCCATTCAGTGAGTCTTCGAGTCCATTTCTCTCCCTGCATTCTCATCACATGGCCAGCCCATTTCCATTTGAGTTTTCTTGCTTCCTTGACTAGACTCCTTACTTTCAGTTTTTCATCTACAACCTGATTGCTGATTCGGTCTGACCATTTAATTTTTAAAATACTTCTCTGCATTTTGTGCTGGATTGAGTTGAGTTTATCTTCAAGTTTCTGTGTGAGAGCCCAACTCTGACATCCGTATAGTATAGATGGGAAAACACAAGTTTCTAGACAGCTGCTTTTCAGTGGATTTGCTATTTTATTGTTTTTAAAAATTGTTTTGAGCTGCCAGTACTTTTTCCATCCAATAGTCAGTCTGCGTGAAATTTCTTTCTCGATTTTATTTTGAAAGGAAATAAGTTGGCCTAGATAGATGTATTCTCTTGTGATGGCAATTTTCTCTCCATGGACATCAATTTCTTTTAGAGAAGAGGGTGACATAATCATTGTTTTTTTGGCATTCATGCTTAACCCATGTAATTCGCTGGCATCCCTGAGGTCTTTGATTATGGACTTTAAATGTTCAAGATTACTTGAAATTATGATGATATCATCTGCGAATCTTAAATGGTTAAGTGATTTCCCATCTACATATATACCTTTATCTTCCCATTCAATTTTGCTGAAGATTAGCTCCAGTACGCAGTTGAATAGGTCTGGCGAAAGCGGGCAGCCCTGCCTCGTTCCACGTTCTAAGCTGAAGGTCCTTCCATTTTGATCCAGAGAAATATAGGCTTTAGCATGTTGATAAATATTCTTAATGACATTGATATAAATAGATTCTACGTTTGCTTTTGCAAGTGCTTGCCAGATACTAGAATGAAATATGCTATCGAAAGCTTTATTGAAATCTACGAATGCCAAGTGGAGATCAAGGTTGTATTCGGTACATTTTTCAATGAGCTGATTTACTGCTTGAATATGGTCAGTAGTTGAGTATGATGGCCGAAAACCAGCCTGTTCAATGGGTTGGTTGTAATCTAATGTTTTTTTGAGGCGTTTTTGTATTATTTTTGTGAAGACTTTGTATATACATGACGAGAGACTAATGGGGCGATAATTATTAATTTCACTCTTACATCCTTTTTTGTGCAGCAAAATAACTTTGCTTATTTGCCACTGAGTGGGTACTTTCCCTTCTTGGAGAATTTTTGAAAAAACATTTTGTAGTTTTTGTATCAGTTCTGGGATATTTCCATCAATCAGTAGGTTGTTACTTATTCTATCTTCCCCTGGGGCCTTGTCTCTTTTGAGTTGTTTAAGAGCCCACTGGATTTCGTCATTCAATATGTTGAACTTCCGAGCTAGAATAGTGAAGAGTCACAAAATTAGGTAAAAACACACAAAACTCTGTTTAAATACACTTTAAATCTAAATTTTAAACATTTTTTTTGCGAGAGCTGAAAATTTCGACCGGCTAACGTCAAGGCTCGTCCAGAACACAAGCTTTAACCACGCCCCTTGGTTCTCTACATATTTTTGGTGTTCTTTTCATTTCATGTCCTGTGTTGCAGAATGTATCTTATAGTTTACCAATAAAGTATTAAATAATAATAATAATAATAATAATCCTGGTCCTAGAAGACGTATGCGTTGGACACGACTTATGAATATCGATCTAATAAACGCATACTTCATTGCTACCAAATTAGAAACCCAAAAAACTAAATTCATGCCAGAAGTTCAAACGATCTGGAATAACAAATATACAGATATTAAGCTTGACAATAAAAGGTTAAACAGTCAGATAACTTCCATTTTCCGCAGGAAAGTTTTCACTAATATTGAACTAAACAAATTTAAAGAAATTGCAGCTGAAACATTGAAAACACTTAACGAAACAGAAATTATTGATGAAGTGACAAATATTGATGGTGATACTTTAAACTCGATTCATTCTGTGAACCTTGATAATGAAGTATCTAAGATAATACAGAAGCAACTCCAATAGTCACTGTTATTGAAAATACCCAAAGAACACAATCTTATGAAGATGAAATGAAGAAAATAATTCTTTCAGATTTCTGTAATTTCAAAACTAAATACAAATTAATAAATCCTGAATTTAGACCTTACATACCTAAGTTGATGTCCAATAATAAAATCAAAAAATATGTTGAAAATGTGAATGAAGCACTTCAAGATGAGTTTGAGAAAAGTAAAAATCTCTTGGAAACCAATACAAATGTATATTGTGCAGCATTAACCGTATGTAAACTTGTAAATGTGAAAATCAAGACTAACAATAATAACTTTCATACATTGGTTCCCCATATTCCGTGTTGGCAAAGAAGAATAGAACACAAGATCAATTCTG
This sequence comes from Bactericera cockerelli, assembly GCA_024516035.1. Taxonomy (NCBI): domain Eukaryota; kingdom Metazoa; phylum Arthropoda; class Insecta; order Hemiptera; family Triozidae; genus Bactericera; species Bactericera cockerelli. Next base: position 62,063 of record JAMCCL010000083.1, read on the forward strand.
CCAGGAAAGATATTGGAATTTTACAATGTTTTCTCAAAAACACAACCAATTGCAGTCAGAAAGTGAAATCTAAATTACGTCAAATATCACGTAAATACCAAAATCATGGAATCCATACAACAACTAAATATCTTGATGGAAAATTTGAAACAGAAAATAGTTGCATTGGGATATCGATTACAGAGATATCACAAAAGAACCAAAAGATACAAAGAAAATAAACTTTTTCAGAAAAATACCAAACTCTTTTACAATCAGTTGTCAGACAAAGAAAAAAGTTCTAATTCAACAAGTATTCCAACAAAAGAAACATTGCATAATTATTGGAACAACATGTGGGGCAAAGATAAAAAACATAAAACGGATGCAAATTGGATCAAAAATGAAAAAGAAAGCCAGCGTCGATGGCATGTTGAATACACCGGTTCCCTTCAGAACACCGAAGTTAAGCGACATCCAGCGAGGTTAAGACTTGGATGGGTGACCATTCAAATTCTAATTCTCGTGACGCTGGCTTTTCCCGGCCCCACTCAGGCTGGGTGAGGTCAATGTGAGTAGCAGGTTTGTGAGTTTCCTGCGAATGGAGGGTAAAACCCCCGTCGTGATATGACCATGGCAGTTGAAAGCGACGTTAAACCCCACTTAAAAAAAAAAAAAAAATGAAAAAGAATATTTTGAAAACATACCAATGATGTCAGATCTTGAAGTAACACCTGATGATATAATTGAAGCTATTAGCAACACATTAAATTGGAAAGCTCCTGGAATCGATAAAATCCAAAAATTTTGGTTAAAATATTTCACCAACACCCATATTATTATCGTCCATCAATTCCAGAAAGTAATACAAAACATAGAACCCCTTCCAAAAATTTTCACAGAAGGCATAACAACATTGATTCCTAAAAATGACAAAAAAGACAAACCTGAAAACTATCGTAATTCTATCGTAATTCTCACAGTAATTCTTATAAAAACTCACTTCTTACATATATATATCCTCCCGTACTCCCCATGCCTCATCATAATTTACATAACAATGTACCAAACATGTATAATAGTCATCACCTACCGCATCATACAATGTTGCATTCTATACCTATATACTCTCTGTACAATAATTATCACATGCAAAGTTTTTAAATGCTCAAGACGATTCTTCTTATACAGAAGATAATAATTTTCTTCCTCCCAATCTTTCTCCTTCTCTGACAGATCCTGACATACCTACCAACAGGACTGATCTGACACAGCATGTATATAATGACAATTTTTTTTATGTATCTGAAAAAAATATTGTTAAAGAAGGTAATTTAAGTAATTTAACTTCAGCCTCTCCATTATCGCCTGACGTACATATTACCCCCCGATCTAGTACTTACCCATTAGCAACTACCTGTGTAAACATCATTGACAATATTCCAAACAATCAGCATAACACAACAACAATCACAGCTACATCTCAGCAATCCAAATCTAATAATAATATACAGGATGGTCATACTGATGAACATATCAATATCAATACGCCCTTCACCCGCCCTGCTATATCCTCTACCCTCTCACCACTCGCTCCACCCTTTTTTCCTACCAACCATAGTCATGATACTACTTCTGTTGGCACTAGCGCTACCTCGGTGAGCCACGCACCTGACGGAAACAGTAATATAGTATCTGACAAAACCAATAGTCAAACTAATTCTCTCACAATTCTCCACCATAATGTACAAAGTATAAGCAACAAAATTTCTTCTATTGAGGCATTCCTTGACATTTTACAGCGAAAACATAAACTTTTCCCAGAGGTGTTATGTTTCTCTGAGACTTGGCTTAGTCCAAACACCTATCAGTGTGCTAACATACCCGGCTATACTAACATAGCTAGTTATTATAGAGGTCAAAGGGTGGGTGGCGGGGTAAGCATTTTTGTGAAAAACAATTTAGATTTCATCTCTTTAGATATCGATATCCAACCTATTGAACTTAGCTTTGAATATTGCGCAATCACATCTCCCTCTCTAGATATTGCCATTGTGTGTGTGTACAGGTCCAATAACCGTAGCTCTTGTTGTGAAACCTTCTTCACTCAACTCGATCTCTTACTACAAAAACTTGGTTCTTTCAAATTCTTAATCGTATGTGGTGACTTAAACATAGATCTGAACTCACATTCAACCGACAGATCTAGGCTCATTAATACTCTCAAACTGTTCAATGTTAAACCTACAATAACCACGCCCACTAGAGTAACGTCCGAATCTAGCACCTGCATAGATAATATCCTAATTAATTTTCCAATAAAAAATATCCTGAATCGGGAAAAAAATATTTTTAGCGATGTCGGAGATCATAAGTACGCACAAGTTATATCTTTTTATACCAAACCTTTGAATGAAATCAAGAAAATATTTACGCGTACCTATGACCCTGGAAGAATCGAATCATTTAAAGAAGCTCTGACTAATGCTGACTTTACCTCTGTATATACCACCTGCACCACTAACGAAAAAATATCCTCTTTTTATCAAATTTTTCTCTCGCTTTTTAATCACTACTTCCCTTACAAACTTATTTCTACTAAGGCAACTAATAAAAAGAAATGGATGACCAAGGGTATTCTAATATCTAGTACAAAGAAAAGGTCGCTTTTTGAACTTAGTAGAAATTGTAATGATCCTACATTATTGGACCATTACAAACTCTATTCTAAAACTTTGCAAAACGTTGTAAGAGCGGCAAAGCGTCTCCATTCTACAAGAATCATAAAAAACGCACCTAAACATAAAAAATCCAAAGCCGTATGGGAAGTAGTGACCTCTTTTAGTAAACCAAATAAGCGGAGATATGTTGAACATAAGGTGGTCCAGCGGGGCCAGGAAATAAGGGATCCGTTTCAAGTGGCTTCTCTCTTTAATTGTCACTTTGTCAATGTTGCAGTCGAGGGTCAACCCCAACCAATGCCTGACACACAGCCCACCCCTGGGACCGATTCTTTCCCCTCCTCTTCTTCTCAAATTTCTTTTATCCCCTCTTCCTCCCACACTTCTTCTCACATCTCTTCTCTCCCATCTACTTCTCACACTACGCCTCTCCCCTCTCCTTCTCACATATCTTCTCTCCCCTCTTCTTCTCACATATCTTCTCTCCCCTCTTCTTCTCACTTATCTTCTCTCCCCTCTTCTCACATTTTATCACTCCCCTGTTCTTCTCACATTTCTTCTCCTCTCCCCTCTCCTAACATTTCTTCTCTCCCCTCCTCTCACATTTCTTCCCTCCCTTCCTCTCACATTTCTTCTCTCCCTTCTTCTTCTTCTCTCCCCTCATCTCACATTTCTTCTCTCCCCTCCTCTCACATTTCTTCTCTCCCTTCTTCTTCTTCTCTCCCCTCCTCTCACATTTCTTCTCTCCCCTCTTCTTCTCATATCTCTTCTCTCCTTTCTTCTTCTTCTCTCCCCTCTTCTTCCTCGCTCCTCCCTTCTTCTTCTTCTCTCCCCCCTTCTTCTTCTCTCCCCTCTTCTTCTTCTCTCCCCTCTCCTCACATTTCTTCTCTCTCCTCTTCTTCTTCCTCCCACTCTTCCTCAAGCCCTAACAACTTTCAGACTTACCTTTCAAGATCTAACCTTGCTCCTAATGTCCCATTCGAGCTCTCACCCACGAACTCCTTCGAAATCATCAGGATTGTTAGTAATTTTCAACACAAATCCTCATATGGTCAAGATACTATCCCCTTGACAATTTTGAAATCTTCAATTCTACCCATTGCTTCACATTTGGCCCATATATTCAACACCTCTTTCTCCGAAGGCAAGTTTCCTGATGAATTCAAAGGTTCTATTGTGACTCCTATTCACAAGAAAGGGTGTATGTCTGACGTTGGCAATTTCCGTCCTATCTCTTTATTAAGTAGTCTCTCAAAAGTATTGGAGAAATTGGTTTATTCTCGCCTCAGTTCTTTCCTTCATGTTCACAACATCATCATAGACGAACAATACGGGTTCCGACCTGGGCGTTCAACCTCGGATGCAATATCCAATTTCCTCCGTAACCTTGACTCTTTACTGTCCTCTAAAAGGCATTGCTTGGGCCTGTACTGCGACTTAAGCCGGGCCTTCGAAAAGGTAAACCTGGACATACTCTTGACCAAACTGGCATATTATGGCGTGTCCGATACTGCTCTTCTTTGGTTTCGCTCCTATTTACTCGAGCGTACCCAGAGGACTAAAATACCATTTATAGATAAGGGACTGCTAACCCAAGCCGTTTCTCCACCCCTGGCAACCTACCTTGGAGTCCCTCAGGGCTCAAATCTAGGCCCTTTGCTGTTCCTCATCTACATCAACGATATCGGACAGGCCTCCCAGACAGCCAAATTTACGATCTTCGCCGACGATACTACTATCCTTGTGCCTGGCGAGGATCGTGATACTGTTTTCTCTAATGCCCAGATTGTCCTTGATGAAATCAACAGGTGGTTCTTTGCTAATGGATTGACATTGAATGAAAATAAAACACATTATATGTATTTCAATCCTCACCAATTTCATTCCTTGCAACCCATTCAGGCTTTAGATCTCACTGTTCAGCCCACACAGGAAGTAAAATTCCTCGGGCTGACTGTGGACAGTTCATTTAAATGGAGGTCACATGTTGAGAGCATTAGGGGCAAACTATCATCTGCCATATTTGCCATTAGCTCCATACGTAGGAATGTGGATCCCTCCCCTGCTCTGCTGGCCTACCACTCGTACTTCCACAGCATCCTCAGCTACGGACTCATCTATTGGGGTTTTTCTTCCAGCGCTCATTCCATTCTCCTCTTACAAAAGAGAGCCCTAAGGAGCGCTTTTAATATGAGGAGACACGTATCTTGCAGGCCTGTCTTCAAAACCCATGGAATCCTTACACTGTATGGCCAACTTATCCTTGATTCCTGTGTCTTAGTGTATAAAATTTCAGATGAGTTACCAAGACATCGTGACGTCCACTCTCATAACACCAGACACAGGAACAACATCCTATCAACAAATAATTTCCATAAATCCTTCTTAGGTGAGGGCATTAAAATATTTAATGCCCTTCCTGAGTGTCTCAAGTCTCTAACTCCTACTCCCTTCAAAGAAAATCTAAAATCCCAACTCATAAATATGTGTCCATACAGTGTTCAGGAGTTCTGGGATGCCATCTCAAGTGGAGCGCTGGAAGCGGGAGTCTCAAGATGATGAGTTCCTAGTGTTGTTTTATTGGTGTTTTTTATATTTTGTATATTTATTATTCTTATTTTTAAGATATTTCTGTATTCTGACTTTGTACCACATACGTATGTATATTTGTACAAAAAAAACATAAATAAATAAAAAATAAATAAATAAATAAATCGTCCCATCACATGCTTACCTACCATGTATAAAATGCTTACATCCATTATTAAATCAAAAATTTATGTACATGTGACTGAAAATAATATTCTTGCAAAAGAACAAAATGGTTGTACACAAAATTCCTTTGGAACAAAAGAACTTCTAACTATTGACAACATTATCATGAAACAGGCAAAAAAGAAACACCGAAACATTTCCATGGCCTGGATAGACTACCTGAAAGCATACGACTCTGTGCCTCATTCATGGCTCATAGAAGTACAAAGATATATAAAATCAACCCTAATCTTATACAATTCTTACTGAAAACTATGGAAAATTGGAACACAAAATTGAAGATCAAACCAGACAACAATTCATCAATAATAGAAACAGAACGAATAAAAATCAAACGAGGCATATATCAAGGAGATAATCTGAGTGCGCTATGGTTTTGTCTAGCGTTGAATCCCTTAAGTCGTTTATTGAATGAATCAAACAACGGTTACAAAGTCAATATATCCAACAGATCATCTATATCTCATCTTCTCTATATGGATGACATAAAACTTTATGCCTATAGTAAAGACAGTTTAACAAGTCTAATTGAAATTGTTTCCAACTTTTCATGTGATATAGAGATGAAATTCGGGATCAAGAAGTGTGCCGTTTTGAATGCAAAGAAAGGCCAAATACTAGAAAATAGCAATATAATACTTATGAATAACTTACAGATAAATTCACTTGGTTATCATGAAACATACAAATATCTTGGCATACAACAAAATATTGACCAACGTGAATCTGTACTAAAACAAAGCATAGAAGAAATGTATTACAAAAGACTGAAATTAATACTTAAAACTGAACTTTATTCAAAGAACAAATTTAATGCAATCAATTCATGGTCCATTCCCATCTTATCATATACCTTTGGCGTTATTAACTGGACTAAGACAGATCTCGAAAAGATAGAGAGGAAAACAAGAGTAATGTTGTCCAATTTCAGACTTCACCATCCTCACTCTGCAGTAGAAAGACTCTATATACCGAGAAAAGATGGTGGGCGTGGTTTGCTCAATTTACAAATTCTTTGCAACAACCAGATAAAGCATATGAGAAAATACTTTGAAAGTAAGAACACTGATTTAATGAGAAACCTGAAAATAGCTGACGAAAAATACACACCCCTTAATTTGAGTGAAAACATGTACACGCCCCTGAGTGATGTTTCGATCCAAAAATTGAAAGACAATTGTAACAATGGAGTATTGAAGGGAAGATATTCAAAACAACTACATCAAAATAACAATATAGATAAAAACTTGAGCACAGCATATTTGAAAGACAGTTATCTATATCCCGAAACTGAAGGATTCATTCATTCCATTCAAGACCAAATAATAAAAACTAGGAATTACACAAAATATACAGGGTGTCCCGTATACAGATGCAAATATTTTGAGGGTAGGTTCAGCCCACCGTGGACTATCATATGAGCGAAACTTGCAGTGGGGCATTTTGCTTCGTTAAAGAGTTATGGCCAAATCCCTGTTTTTCCCACAGGTCTAGAGGTCACTTGGATCGATGCACGTTTTTAAAGAAATGATAGCCAGTAAGTAATTTTTGACTTCATGTATGGATAGTCATGCATATTTCCCTTGAAATGCAGTTGGTTGCATGAAAAAATATTGAAAGACCTGAGAGATATTTAATCATAAGTTCAATATTTTTCTAAAATTCAATTTTTCCCTGTTTTCCCTTTCGTGAATTTAGAGTACTTCTACAATTGCAATTCTGCGTATCACTAGGTAAAAAAATAGCCTTTGCTATTTTGTTTCAATAAATACAAAGTTCTTTCAGACGCGTGAAAGAACGAATGAGATACGCCTTATCAAACGGCACCAGGAGAGAAACACATCTTTCAAATTTTGAATCTGGGCGCTATTGCATTTTGAAGAACACTCGATGCCTGAAGCGGTCTGTGTGACTATTTTTGTGCCAATTGCAAGTTATAAATGAAAAATTTCTGAGTACAATTATGATGGGTTCTTCACTTACAAAAAAACACCGTGTTTTTCGAAAAATGTTAGTTCCAAAGGATTCTTCAAGATAGCGCCAGTAGAGTTTTGCTCTCGCGAAACGGAGTTGGCGTATTTTTTGTGATATACGCCAAAGGTAGCAAAAAAGTTAAAGCGCCAAAATTTAAAAAATTCAAGAACATAAACAGATAGCATAAAAACAAGAAAAGCTAATGTACCCGAAGCTACCAACGTCTTGAAATTTTTATCGACATTTCTACAGGGTACGGCAAAATATTTTAACTCTTATTGCTGAAGTTACCAAAGAGGTACTAATAATACATACCTCAGTCACAAGATTTTTTTACTAAGATGTTTTTTCTCGCAGAGTAAATATAATCCCACTACTAGCAGTAGTCATTTGGGTTCTATTTTTATGATATAAATTTTTAAATCAATTTTGTAATTTTTATAAACTTACACGCGCACTAAAACTTTTTTTATTATTGTTGCAAATACAATTGACTGTAATTTAAGGCAAAATAACTCGATTATAACCTAATGGCACGCAGTCATATCCGACATTGAAGGAACCAAAAGGTCTGTCGTAATCTTAGTTCCTTCAATCTCGGATATGACTGCATGCCGCCATCTATAACATTCAATATTATTTGCAACAAGAATATAAAAAGTTTTAGGGCGCGCGTAACTTAGTAATAATTACAAAAAAAATTTTTACATATAGTATACAATTATATAATAATAATTCCGTGTCCGTGAGATAGGTATTGATACCTAAATCACGGTGATGAGAGGATTACATGGACGCCCAAATCCAATGTCTAGGCTCCTTTCATGTCCATAGTATACAATTGATCACAAGCTAGATTACGACAGACCTTGGTTCCTTGACATTCGTATATAATTATATATGACTGCGTCCAAGCAGGTTTAAAGCAATAATCTTTTAGGGCGATCCGAATTTCGTTGAAACAAAATTCGATTTCGACGAATTTAAATTTATGCACAAAAATAGACCAAGTGCCATGCGCGATCACCAAAACATTAATCTCAGCGACTTCACTTTACCTCATCGCCCTCATCGACAAGTTAACAGATGGAGAAATATAAAAAAATGAAGCTGGGAAGCAATGACTGTAGTAAGGTAAAAGAGAAAAAGGGATAGTTTAATGAGAATTAAAAATGAATTATTCTAGAGAATTTTTCGTAAAAATAATGTTTTAGGTTGTTTGTTGAACCCTGTTGAATAATCAAATTCGTTGTTTATTTCTATACAGTAAAGATTATTATATTTAATTATTTGACAAATGATCAAACACCAAATACGCTTCAATTTCACATAATGAAGGTTTTTTTTTAAATTACCGCCACAATTTTGTTTATATTCTTGCCAATCCCTGAATTTGCAAAAAGTAAGCGTATTTCGAGCGAAACGCTGATTTTGAGGTTAGGTGGTTCGTGTTTTTGGCAATTGTGAGGAACCCAGCATTAGTTCTATTAACCAACTATTATCAATCAAATCTAATAGTTAAAATAACAAGGCGATCAATTTGTTCGGTGGAAGAGAAAGCCACAAGCTTTAAACCTCGCCCTTGGTTCGCAACATATTCTTTTGGGTTCTTTTCATTTCATGTCCTGTGTTGCAGAATGTATCATGTTTGTAGTTTATCAATAAACTACAAACATGTATCACTGTATCACCACCCTTGATCAGTCTTTGTTCATATTTATTTCACAAATTGTTACCATGTTCATTGTAAAAAAAAAATGTAAATAAAGCTTGGTCCAATTGTTTATCAAATAAAAATAAAGTATTAATAATAATAGTAACCTTAAGGTTGGATGTTCGAGTTTTACCCAAGGTTAATTTTCGGCACTATTTGTTATGTTTTTGATATCATGATTGTGATAAACACAAAAATGATATTTTTATTTTTACTTCTAAAAATAAAATCATAATTTTTGTTAGTAGCGCAGAGTCTTTCTCCATGTGTATTCTTTTTCCATAATTACACCACTGGTTGCTGCTTTCGTTGCAGCCTCTCTCATTTTTCCTCATGATAACTATGTGATTCCATAACCCCATTCACATAAAAGTTCACACCGACCGACCACTGTGAATGATCAATTTCCCTCTGTTAAACATCCCAGAGCAGTGTATTTATACCTCAAATTACGCGCCAATTCTGTTAAAATTCAGCCAACTTTGAATTTTCCATCATGATTCAGAAGTGTTTTTTGAGCTTTGTGTGTACTGCGTTCCATGATCTTTAAAGTAATATAAATGAGCTTTCTTTTTTATAAAACTAAACATAATAGGGTATTTTTTTAACTTGTGATACGCAGAATTGCAATTGTAGAAGTACTCTAAATTCACGAAAGGGAAAACAGGGAAAAATCAAATTTTAGAAAAGTATTGAACTTATGATTAAATATCTCTCTGGTCTTTCAATATTTTTTTATGCAACCAACTGCATTTCAAGGGAAATATGCATGACTATCCATACATGAAGTCAAAAATTACTTACTGGCTATCATTTCTTTAAAAACGTGCATCGATCCAAGTGACCTCTAGACCTGTGGGAAAAACAGGGATTTGGCCATAACTCTTTAACGAAGCAAAATGCCCCACTGCAAGTTTCGCTCATATGATAGTCCACGGTGGGCTGAACCTACCCTCAAAATATTTGTATCTGTATACGGGACACCCTGTATAATGAAACAACATGTTGAAAATGAAATGTGTCGTCTATGCAATAAAACAACAGAGTCCATCCAACACATAACTTCGGGATGTTCATTTCTTGCACCTCGAGATTACTTGCAGAGACATGACAACATTGGTAAAATAATTCACGAAGAAATCGTAAGAAATCTAAAAGAGAGACACTCTAGAATTCCCTACTACAAATATAAACCAGAAACTGTCACCCAGGTGAATAATTGTAAAATCTTATGGAACATGCCAATTACTACTGATCGCCATGTCATTCATAATAAGCCTGATATTCTCATCATCGACAATGTTGACAGAAAAGCTATGATAATTGATTTTTCTGTCCCTTTGGATGAAAATATTCATCAAGCTTACAATGAAAAGGTGACCAAATACCAAGCTTTAAAAGAAGAAGTGAAACGGCTGTATGGATTAACTAAATTAATACTTAGCTATTTATTTATTCAATACATGTTTTTATAAAATGAATATTTCGTTGAATGCATCAACAGGGGGCATGGTTCCTTCCACACATGCAGCGTTGCCCCTCTGTACAGCCATCGAAATTCTTTGGTATAAATAATCTTTGGCCCTGCTATCTCCAGATGTTTTAATCAGTTTGTTGCCAAGATGGTCAACAAACTCCTTCATTTCTTTGCAGAAGGGGCCATATGTTTCTAAGGCAAGCCCTAAGAATATGGAGTTCGATGATATTTCGCTGTATTTATTATGTTTCTTTCTGCATGCAATTTCAGCTGCTGCGCCAACTTGTCTGGATGTGTGTTCTAGATAAGAAAAGGCCATCGTGTCAACACATGTAACATCCCACACGAGCTTCATATCTTTGGACCAAGCTATCATCGTCATGCCATCCGGACGTTTTCCATCGTTACGTGATATACCTGTTGGTTCTAAGGTGGGATGGAAGTTGATTGATGAGAGGGCACGATGTACAATAGCATTTAATTCTGAATGACTTGGTATCCTTCCAGCACTTTTCTTGCAGCTTAACCCATGTAGTCCGGTGTTGTCAACTATCTGACCACAAACACATTAATTTGTGGGTGGTAACAATATTTGAACCAAGACGCAATCCAATACAAAATCGAAAAGATTTGTCGTCAAGGCGGGTTCCTAGGTTTGGGGAAGGGATAGAGTGAAGCCACGCATTGGATTCTTTTACTTGTAAGGCATTCATTCGAGCTGAGTCAACTGCCGTTCTAAGTGACACTTCTTTATCAATGATTTGCTCGATGTGGATTTTATCCCAAGCTTTCTGGCATTGCTTCACATCTGGAATAATATCGTGTGACATTGACCACAAATCCGTTGCCTCAGTACGCAAGTGTACATTAACAGTGGTATCCTGAGATAGGAGTAGTTGAGATACCAGAGTTTGCACAGCATGAGTTGAAGCTAGGAATGCAGGAAGACATATGTCTCGGATTCTTCTTATTCCCAAGCCCCCTTTGTTGATGGGAAGGCATGCTTGGTTCCATTGGTTTCCATCAAGTTTTAAATTCAATATATTTTCCAGTGAGATCTTCAATGATTTATCAATGTTGTTGGATATTTCTGGAAACTTCCAAAAAGGACAAGTCCTAAGAAGAAAATTAAATTTGGGAATGAAGAGGCAGTTCTTTACAAGAGTATATGCAGTGTGAGCATTTAAACTAGTAGCTCTGTCAAAGAGGAAATTCACTTATTCAGTTTTCCGCACTACATGTTCTTTGAAACCACAGTCAAATAGAGGGGCTCCTAGTAAGGTTACTTCTTGTTGTTGTAAAACTTTGATGCCAGGAGCTATTTCTCTAAATCTGCCCAGAACATCTTCTTCTATCACATTGGAACAAAAGTACAGCTCGCATTTTTTCGGATTAATCTTTAGTCCGACTTCTTTTGCCAAGTTCAAGAGGGTTGTAAGATCTTGTAGTACAATATCATATGTATCAGCAATAGTTGCATCATCTAAGTACCAAACATTGAGCTTTGAGCTTAAGCTTTTTACAATAGGCTGGACGACCAAACTGAAAGCTAACGGGCCACAAGGATCACCTTGTTGTGCTCCGATCTCCGACCAAATTCCCTTTTCTCCAAAGAGCAATTGAGACTTGTTCCTGTAGCTTTGGTATAAAAGAGGATATAGCATTGGAATTTTTTCTTTGACTTGTTTTAACAAAGAGTCACGTTCAATGGTGTTGAAGGCATTGAAAAAGTCAACTTTCAAAAGGACTTTGTCGACATTCTCTGCTTGATTCACAAATGTACGAACAGCATGGATAGCACTCTCGCAACCATATTGGGCTGAAACACCAACTTGATGGGGAAGCAAATAACTGTTCAATTCATTTCTAACTTGGAAACAGGCGACTTTTGCTACTAGACGGCAAAAACAGTTTCCAACAGCAATAGGTCTCAAACCTCCATCCTTTTTCTGGAGGGCACATAGCGAAGCACCGTAAAATAATTCACACAAATCATCTGGCAACTGACCAGACAGTAGAAAGTTGCATAATTTAGTGATGGAAGTTAACACACGAAGACCAGCTTCTCCGGCTGATTTTGATACCATATCTTTAAGAAACTGTGGAAGCATACCATCAAAACCAGGAGAAGAACCAGATTGAAAAGAGTTTATAGCTTTACTGACATCATTTTCGTTTACAAGCAAATGTTCACTGTTTTCATTGTATCTTGGGGGAAAATCAAGTGGACGAGAGGGACTAGGGTGTTTTTTCTTCAGCTCTTCTAATGTAGAGTCATTAAAAGGAGCAAGAGAGTCTTCTGAACTTAGCAGTTTGACTGCTCCTTTTACATCAAAATCGGCAACCTTACATTCAATAACTTTGGACAAACATAACTGGTGTTCAGATTTCTTTTTACTCTGTTTTGAGCCATGTTGGATGGTGAAATTACTGACATTACTTTTTTATTCTCTTGGTCAATGAAATATTTTTGTCACTTTGAGATGATATGTTAAAACAAATATATGCAAATAAAAACAAAGTTTTGAAATCCTTTAAAGATTTTGTTCGCACACAAGCATCAATCACCTGAGCAAGTTTGTTTGCTGCTGTAAAGCGTGCTGCTTTTGGTATCCTCCTCAAAGTTCTTATATTGGATTTAGCAAAAATCAAGTCGTTTCTTAACAAATCAACACTATCAGGAGTATCCGGTGAATTGGTCACTTGTATATCTGGTTGGATGTTCTGACTGTTGGAATCATTGATGATTTCCTCATGTTTTCTTCTGAGATGAGCGTTTAAAGTTCGTGCACTTATGAAAGTCCTATTTGGACTGTGAGGACAAGGAATTCTAGAACTTTCGCTCTGTGATGTTGTTTCAACATTTTCACCGATACTTGCAATGCCGAAATTCGTGGGTATAGTTAAAACTGATGAATCAAAGCTCATATTATTCATATTGTTAACAGGGCCATCGTTTGAGAAAAAAACGAACAAAGATTCTAAGAAAAGTGTAAAGATTTAAAAATTTCAAATATATTTTCCGAAATTCGGGAGCAGACCAAGTCCATATCTTACCTATCATAATATCATGTAATGGACTTATACACAAACAAATGCACCAGAGCCTCTCCAACATCAAGTTCCTAAAATCATCCACAACTTCTATAATCAAAAACATACAGAAAGCTGTAATATTGTCAACGTGCAACATTGTTCGTAAATACTTATCCATATAATCTCACGAGTAAGAAAAAGAAAATGCTGCCAGATCTCCACCACGCAGCCTCCTCATCAGTATACCACCTCCACACCTCATCCTGCCTGAATCAACATCAATGTGAACAGTGTTTCAGCAAAATGTAAAAGAGTAGCAATAACGGTACACACATTGTCATGTAGACCTGTGTGACTGTCATAATATACCTGTAAAAGTAATGAAATATATAATTCTAAACTGAAGGTTGGATGTTCAATTTTTACCCAAGGTTAATTTTTGAAAAATTTTTTGTAACTGTTAAGTATTAATAATCAATTCACACACGGTATTTGAATCAAACATAGAAATATATTTTATAACAGCAAATAGGAAAAATCAAGAGTGTAAGAATCGAGAATCATGACTGAGTCTGGCCTATTTCGGTACCAAGAGTTAATAGCTGGCCGCTCAATGTAGGCGAACTCCAACAGTAACCTATGTTTTTGATATCATGATTGTAAAACAAAAATGATATTTTCAATTTTACTTCTAAAAATAAAATCAAAATATGTACATCACAATTTTTGTTGTTAGCGCAGAGTCTTTCTCCTTTTTTATTATTTGTCCATAATTACACCAATGGTTGCTGCTTTCATTACAGCATCTTTACCTAGGGAGGACCCTGTGACCCGTAACCCCATTCACATAAGAGTTCACACCAACCGACCATTGTGAATGATCAATTTTCTTCTGTTGAACACCCCAGGGCAGTGTATTTATACCTCACATTACCCGCCAATTCTTTTTGAATTCAGGCAACTTTGAATTTTCTATCATGATTCAGAAATGTTTTTTGAGCTTTGTTTCTTGCAATTCTTGCATTCCCTGATCTTTAAATTAAGGTAAATGAGCTTTCTTTTTTCTAAAACTGAACATAATAAGGTATATTTTTAACTAGTGATACGCAGAATTGCAATAGTAGAAGTACTGTAAATTCACAAAAGGGAAAAATTGGAAAGATCAAATTTTCGAGAAAAAAAATTGAACTTACAATTAGATATCTCTCTGGGTTTTTAATATTTTTTGATACAACTAACTGCATTTGAAGCAAAATATGCATGACTATCAATACATGAAGTCAAAAATCATCTACTGGCTATCATTTTTTTGAAAACGTGCATCAATCCAAGTGACCTCTAGACCTGTTGCAAAAACAGGGATTTAGCCATAACTCCTTAACAAACCAAAATGCCCCATTGCAAGTTTTGCTTATATGATACTCCACAGTGGGCTGAACCTACCCTCAAAATATATGCATCTGTATACGGGACACTATATTGTGGTGCACTATAAGCAAGATACAGGGTAGCATAGATGTACTTTTGTTGAAATTGAGACTCGTACCCCTAATTCAGTTGAAACATGTTGGAAACAATGTTTGAGGTCAAATCCTATTTTTAATTTCCTATTTTTTCCCAAATTTTGAACAGAAAAATTTGGAGTAGAGTAAAACCTGAAAAGTTTGAAAAAATATTCTTTAGTTCTCATTTTTACTTTCCTTACCCTATAATTGGGAAACTCCTCAAAAAAATATTCTATACCAAATGGCTATGGGAGCATTTTTAAAATTAAAAAAATCTGAAATAGATAAGGTATAGTTAGTTAAAATACATCCACATCCACAACCCACACTAGTGAATGCAGGAATAGAACAGTACTTTTTCAATGAGTTTATTTTTCTGTTTAGATAAACAAAATCATGGTCAATCAGTTGAATATTTCAAATATTTTGAGTAATTTGCAATAGGTCATTGGAATTTTTCAAAACTTCAAATAGTGCAAACAATCAAAATAATTTGAAAACCTTGCAACATTAATCCATATTCTATGAATAGTTTGAAATTTTAGAGATCTAGTTCCTACCAATGCTTACATGAAAAACAGACATCCACTGTAATGGAAGGCCAACATGTTTTCTCCATCATTGTTCTTGGCAAAGTTTAAATGTTGCATCCAATTCATTGTTAGCTGATTGTCTATATCTGGTTTGTTTTCTGATTCTTCAGTTTTTATTACTGATGTGTACACAGTATTTTTATTGAAGTGAACATTATGAGTATCTGTAAAATAGTAATTATATAATTAAATACAAGGCAGACAGTTTGCATTGATTAATTCCGGAATTTCCTTTTTAAAACTTTACTTCCCATAATTTCTAATATTATAAATCAGAAGTATTGTGTTCATTTAAATTTTGAAGAAAAAAATATTTGATTGCTCCACCAATTTTGTAATTCCCAAAAAAAAATTCAAGAAATCAACATTCTGAAAAATGAGAGGGAGAATTTTTACCATTGTTTACAATTTGCTTGAGGGAAAATGAAAAGAAACCAAATTTTAATCAAATGAATCAGTCTCCAGAAACATGAAAAAGTGAAATATAACTCAATCTGGCTAAAAATTGTATTACTAAGCTTTACATTAATACCTAATAGACTTTTACCATAAGTTGTGTAAATAAATTCAATGGACCTTTTGGCCCCCAATTCTGTTAATTTTATGGTACCTACCTGGGTTTGATTATGAATCTTGGATTGGAAACCCTACTTCAAAAAGGCTTCGTCTATTTGTGCTAATAATAATAATAATAATGGTTATTTAAATAAAAGAAATACATATTTTTCTTTCCTCTTGTTCCTATGCAGAGTGAACAAAAAGTTCTGGAATGGATTTTTATCTTTTAAACATCTCATTTTTGTCCATTTTTTGGTGGAATTTTTTTTTGGTGATCAAACGGATTTTAGATCAACCCCTCGGAATCATGGACGATACATCAAATCAGTGTAATTTATGATGCTAAATCATGTTGTAGCCTTGGATTTTCCATACTTTAAACGTCTGTTTATACAGCGCGTAATCAAAGTGCTCTCCTCCAAGAATCTCACTAGAACACTACTGGTACGACAGGATGTGTAATATTTGGAAAAACCAATTTTAGTAAGTGCTTTAACACGAAAAATTACACCGATTTAGTCACATTCTTGGTTTTAACACATTTTTCTTGAAGAAAAGTTCATGATTCAGTGGGGTTCATGAAAGATCCATTTGAAGAAAGTATTGAGTGAGGAGCCAATTCCTGTAGAATTTGACATAGATTTCGAATATCAAATAATATCGAAATATCGAAAATTGATGCCTGTTTCACTACTTTAGGGACACTAAAGAATTTCAATTCTGCCAAGACATAGAAAATTTTGCATTAGAACTTCATTAAAAAATTTAAGTCTCTATCTTCAGCCGCTAAAAAGATAAAAATCCATTCTGGGACTTTTCATTCACTCTGTATAATATCTGTTGTACTCTTCTGGTATTGAGTGACTCTGTGATTGAGTCAATCCAAGGTTTCACAAAATCTTGATTCCGTCATTTGATTAGAGCACCAGCCATTGTTGTTCAATCTAAATTTAAAATATCTTGAACACAGGCCCTTAGTAAAAAATACATACATGAAAAACACATCTACCTCAGATTTTACATCCATACCTTTGAAGAAACCAAGAACTGTATTCACTTCAATAAGGGTGGTGCTCCATACTCCAGGTGTTGCGCTACCTTCAGTTGTTATCATGATGGTGTAGGAGTCTTCAGATGATTAAATTTGTCTCTTCCACTGTGCTTATGATCAAACTTCAGAATATGATAGAACTACAATAAAATATTATAATCCAAATATTTGAAAATATGTACTTGTTGTCTTGAGTGCTAAATGGAAAAAAAAACATATTCCTATGTTCTTGTAGTCACTTGGGGGAATGAGTAAGCACACAAGGTTTGATCTGCAGTGGGACAAGATTTTTATCTGCTCTGTAGTTTGATGTTTAAGATTCACACATGAAGAAATATTAGTGGCTGCTTTAATGTGAGGAGTGACCAGTGGTGCAATATAGCTCCAAATAACATATTGGGATGTAGAGGATAGGGAGCTAGCATTGATCACACAATGCACTGGTTCTCTTAGGATCACCAAAGTTCAGCAATGTCCAGTGAGGTGAAGACTTTGTGATGCTGGCATTCCTGCACAACCAAGGCTGGGTGAGGTTAATGTGGGTAGCAGGTTTGTGAGTTTCCCGCCAGTGGAGGGTTGTGAGATGACCAAGCAGTTGAAAGCAACATTAACCCCAATTTGAAAAAAGAAGATATGGACAAGTACTATAATTCTTTCATACTAACTAAAATTGTTTCATAACATGTTGAATACACTGAACTTAAGCAATGTTGTGTGTGGATGGGTGACTAAAATTGCTATATAATAACACAAATAATAATGAATATAACACTTTTTTTTTTAGTATTTCAAATATTTAAATTCAAAATAATATCTCTATATAAGTTATGCGAGCCTAACTGCTGACCTAGCACACCTGAGTCAGCATATCTCACGGTGCACTCGCTTGCATCGTAGCTAGTTAGTCAGTCAGAGCCAATTCCCGATCCATCGCAGATCTTGTGCGTATAATTATTGTTCTTCTGCATCGAGCAGAATATTACGTGTTTTTTATAATATTTCTCAAGTTATTTTTAATAATTTATTTCTTATCTGTTTAATTAATCAATCGTTGATTATATTACTGTTAATCACGTATTTCATTTCATTATTTCAAATTATCTATTTTTATTGTGTTTTTATCATTTTTAATTGTCTTATTATTATTTTTTAAGTTGTAATAAATTTTGGGGAATTTTGAAATAAACATTTTTAAAAAGACCTTCTCTATTTCTCTAAATATAACTGGCGCAGTCGGTAGGATATTCTTCCGGAAAAGCGCATATTTTCCAAGATATCCTATCGAACCTATCCCCAAAATAATAAAAATTTAACTTTGAAAACCAAGTGTTTATTTAACATCAGAGACTTGAACAACTACCCCACAATTTCATCTGTCCCTGACTCATCTTGCGAATACTACAACCCACGGATCGAGACAAACACCGACAACCCCTGAATCGCTCAAGGATCCTGTCGCAACGCAATTGCTCATCCGGCTCTTCTCCAGATCTCCAAATTCAATCAAGGATGCTGATTATCCTTCTTGTATTGTAAGATTTTAATATTATTTGAAGGTTTTACATTTTCCATTTTTATTTTAATTTATCTAGAATTATCTAGAATTACTCTTCAAAACGGCATCCTCTTCTGATTCCGACAGTATACGATCATTTCCGTCAGACGATCTATACTGCGGATACGATTATAACACAGACGATCATCTTCAAGACGATCTTATCAAACTATTTTCAAGTTTTAGTCTAAATTCAAGCCCAAAAATGCCTGAATTAAAAAATGACCACCTTCGAATGGTGCCAGAGTTCACTGGAGAAGTTGAACTCTTATCGGAATTTCTTTCCATTTCGGAAAGCCTTGTCAAGCATTTTTATAATGCCACGGACGTCAATGACTTCCAAAACATTTATCTTATGAACTCACTGAAGGCAAAGATAAAGGGTGATGCCAAAATAAATCTGAGTACATACAACATTACTACATGGGACGAACTAAAAACAGCATTGTTAAATACGTACGGGGACAAACGCGATTGTTATACCCTCACATTAGAACTGTGCAATATGCGACAGTTCAACGAAACAGCTTTCGAATTTCATCAAAAAATTCAACAGCATATTAATCTTCATTCGAGTTACATCAATACTCATGCGATTGAAGGCGCGGAACACGTGAAAAACTATGTGGCCAAAGTAGGGTTGAGGACGTTCCTCAAAGGTTTGAAAGAACCTCTCGGTTCTTTAATGAGAACAAGAGATCCCGCCGATCTCAACGCTGCACTAAATATACTGACAAACGACTTCCAGATAGATGCAACAAAAAGAAACCTAGGCCAACAATATACTAACCAACCAAACAACAAATACACATCACAATACCAACAAAATCAAAAAATAAATGGTAACAATAGTAACAACCGTTACATTCCCCCCATGAACCGATCCTTCCCTAACAATAACTCCAACAATCGGTTCAACAACCAATCAAACAATACTAATTCAAATCGCTCATTCCAACAATCTCCCAACCAATCAAGACCTAATAATACTTGGGGAAATAACAACAACAACAACAACAACAACAACAACAACAACAACAACAACAACTGGTCAAGACCAAACAACTCCTCTCAAAATGTGTGGAATTCAAAACCTACCAACTCACTACCCAAACCTGTCCCAATGAGCGCACAGACAACACGTAACAACACAAACTTCCACAACATCGAACAAGAACCAGAAAATGAAATTTATGATACTACTGAACAAACATCTGAACAGTACGACCCAGACATCACAAACAATGTAGATTATTACGAAAGCGATGCTGCGGATTTTCGCAACGAAGCCTCGGACACTCAGGAACTCTAATGAACCTGACTAATCACGAAAATAAATTACCATACTTAACATTACCCGAACACAACCTGAAAACTTTGATCGACACTGGAAGCACAAAATCCTTTATCAAACCAGAAATAGCTAAGAAGCTCTTCAACAAATACATACGACCAGATCCCTTCCAAATTTGTACAGCACACGGAGTAAGTAACGAAAAATACAGTATTAAAATTCCATCTCCTGAAATTTTCAAAATTAAAACTGACCTGAAATTCCATATTTTTAACTTTCATAGTTATTTCGATTGTCTACTAGGAATGGATACTCTAGAAAAACTTGGACTAACTGTAGACATACCTAATAATACACTCAAAAACAAGTATACAGAAATTCCAATGGAACTCCGCGATACTAATATCGAATTGAACACAATCCGTATTTTACCCGAAAGTGAACAAGTGATTCAATTAAACGTTTCAAATATAACTAATGGTGAAGCTTTCATTCCACAAACCAAATCAGAATCCGGTCACATGCTCATTCAAGAAGGGATTGCAACAGTAAAAGACGGCAAGGCCCTCTGCACCGTGATCAACCGTTCAAAACAGGAACAAGACATGAAATTGAAACCAAATCTAAGATTAAAACCATTCACAACATCAAACATTCCAGAATCTAATATGAACATCCTGTATGAAAATGCGAACCAATTCACCTTTGAACTAATCAGAAGCGACCACATGAACCCTGAAGAAAAGGAAAAAATTAAACTGCTACTGGACCAATACGCAGACATATTTCACATTGAAGGCAATGATCTAACATTTACTAATAAGATCAAACATTGTATTAGAACAAAAGATGAAGACCCTGTCTACACTAAATCATATCGATACCCGGAAGTACACAAAGAAGAGGTAAAAAATCAAGTGGAAAAAATGCTAGATCAAGGAATAATCCGGCACTCCTTTTCACCGTGGAATTCACCAATCTGGATCGTGCCAAAGAAGCAAGACGCATCCGGAAAGCAAAAATGGCGTCTAGTCGTAGATTATAGACGACTAAATGAAAAAACTGTGAGTGACAGATATCCACTGCCAAATATTAATGATTTATTGGACAAACTAGGCAAGTGCCAATACTTCACGACACTTGACCTTGCATCAGGATTTCACCAAATTGAAATCGAACAGGATAGTATTGAAAAAACGGCGTTCAGCACCGAACTTGGACATCATGAATTCCTAAGAATGCCTTTTGGGTTAAAGAACGCACCGGCAACATTCCAAAGAGTAATGGACCAAATTCTAAGAGGACTCGTGAACACCATATGTCTCGTGTACCTCGATGACATTATCGTCTTTAGCGTCAGCCTACAAGATCACATTAACAACCTCAAACAAATATTCAACCGCCTTAGAGATGCTGGGCTAAAAATCCAACTCGACAAGTCAGAATTCCTAAAAAGGGAAGTTGCATACTTAGGACACATTGTCACTCCCGAAGGAGTAAAACCGAATCCTGAAAAAATAAGAGCCATAAAAAAATACCCAATCCCTAAAACTACCAAAGAAATCAAAGGATTCCTTGGGTTACTTGGATACTACAGAAAATTTATAAAGGACTTTGCCAAAATTACAAAACCACTCACAAAGTGCCTTAAGAAGAATGCACGAATTGACATAAATGATTTAGAATATAAAGAATGCTTCGAAATGTGCAAAAATCTCTTAGTGGATGAACCAATACTACAATATCCAGACTTTACAAAAGAGTTTATTCTCACCACTGACGCAAGTAACTTGGCCCTGGGAGCAATACTTTCTCAAGGAACTGTAGGACAAGATCGACCTATAGCATATGCCAGTAGAACGTTGAATCAATCTGAACAAAATTATAGTACGATAGAAAAGGAGCTACTCGGTATCGTATGGGCCACCAAATACTTTAGGCCTTACTTGTACGGACGCAAGTTTAAAATCATCACAGATCATAGACCATTACAGTGGATCTTCTCCCTAAAAGAACCCAGTTCGAAATTGGTAAGATGGCGCCTAAAGCTCGAAGAATACGAGTACGAAATTATATATAAGAAAGGATGTCTCAATTCCAACGCAGACGCACTTTCTCGGATTGAATTAAATGCAAACGAGATAACAAACCAGAAGGAGTATAATGAACTAAATGCTATACAACGCTTCATTCACGACACGAGGCGAAAGATGAGCGACGAACGAAACCAAAGGAACGATGACAATCTATCTACAGCCGCCCAACCCGATCTAGACCAACGTCTTGAAGACATAGAAGACTTGGACGACTTCGTGAACCAAACGTATGAAAGACTTACAGAAGATCCGGCAACCTTGTCACTTGCAGACAACGAGCTAGCAACAGATGCAGCCTCCTACTACACCGCCTTTGCTCAAGAACTTAATACAGACACACCGAATGACAAACATGAGACTGAAGACACCCAAGTTGTTAACACCAACAAAACAGAAGAATCAATTGTAAATAATACCAGTGAAGATATAAACACCATTCACTCTAGCGACGAAAACCCAATTATTGGAATTCCTATCACGGAAGAAACACTAAACACAAATAGAAACCAAATAATTATAAGAGAAGTATCAACACCACCTAAACCTGTTAAAAAATTATTACTTCACAAAGACAAACAAAGACTCGTAGTTGAAGTGCCTAAAAATAATACTGAAAATCACCTCAAGGCTTTCCTTAAAACCTATATTGCACCAAAAATAAAATATTGCATTTATTTTGAATCACCACTGTATGAAGTCCTATCCAGAGTTCTGCAAACCAATTTCAAAGATTCCGAAATTAACCTTGTTAAATGTACAAAATTTCTCAAAGATATAACGAACGACAAACAAAAGGAAGACATAATCACTAGATATCATGAAGGAATAACGAATCATAGAGGCAGTAAGGAAGTATATGACCAACTCAAAGAACTATACTACTGGCCGAACATGCAACAAATGATACAGAAAATGATAAATAATTGCGAACCTTGTCAGGTAGCAAAATATGACAGAAAACCAATGAAATTATTTTTAAACAATACACCAACTGCCACCAAACCGTTCGAGATAATACACATGGACACTATAACTCTAGACGGCACCAAGTTCTTAACACTCGTGGACTCTTTCTCTAAATTTGCACAAGCATATGCAGTAACATCAACTCAAGCAATAGAAATAGCAGATAAACTTATTGAATATTTCTCTAACCACGGATTACCAACTCAAATAATTACGGACAACGGTGGAGAATTTAAAAATACAATTATTAAAGAACTTCTCTCCTTTCACCGAGTTAATGTCCACTTTAACTCATCTCAACACCCGGAATCCAATGGAATTGTTGAACGATTCCATTCGACCCTAATCGAGCACATTCGGATTTTCAACAATAGGAAGGAATTCGAAAATGAGTCAACCCGCACAAAAGTAAAATACGCTATCCTAGCGTACAATAATACAATACACTCAGTTACCAAGCTACGACCAATCCATGTCATCACTGGTCATTTTGAAACCAACGATCCTGTAGAAGCCGATGTTGATCGTCAGATGGCTACAAACTATGTGAATAACCACAAAGAAAAGATGAAAGTGCTATATGAAACCATCAATGAAACACTTCAAACGAACAAAGATAAGATCATCAAGAAAATAAACGAAAAAAGAGAACCCCTACCCGAGATCCCACAGAATGTTTTTGTGAAAAACAAACAAAAACAATCCAAAACAAAAAATAAATACAAAAAAGAAGAATTAGATAGTGTAAACAAAGAGCTAAAAACAGCAAACATAAAAACAACTCACCACAACACCTCCGAAAGAATCCACTTATCAAATATTAAAAGACCCAAACAATATGTTTCAGGTCCCTCCAAGGAGCCTGGGGAGCCAACCTCCGGAACTTAACGAAGAATTCCGGGATTCTACCCATCAATATGGGTACAGCGAGATTGCAGAAGAACACTCATACTATCACACACTATTACAACCTCAAACCAATAATAGAAGAACTACAAGATCTAGAAACTCAACATAATTTCTTACAGGACGTCATTGCCAACAAATCCTCATTCAAAAGAGATCTAGAAAATTACAACAAAATTATTTCCCATTTACAAACCTCTATTGAAGAAAAACTAACTAATATCATTCCAGAACGAGAACGACCTAAACGAGCCTTATTCAATGGTATAGGCTCAGTACTTAAATCAATCACAGGTAACTTAGATTCCACAGACGGTGAACACTTTGACAAAATACTAAATGACTTAACAACAAACTCTAATAATTTTCAAAAACAGCTTAACCTACAATATACATTCAACAAAGAATCTGTTAAGAGATTCGACGAAACAATTAAAAATATAGAACACAACGAACTACTACTAAAATCTAGAATAATGCAACTAACTAACATTGTAGAAAGAGAACTAGAAATTCCCAACATACTATATGCTAAAGACCTATGCAACCAACTAATACTATTGTATAACACAATACTTAGCGTCTTACAAGACATAGAAAACTCTATAACCTTTTGTCGCATAGGAACGTACCACCCTAGTATTTTGAAACATAAAGAACTAGTGTCAATTTTAACACTCATTAACGAGAAATTTCAAATACCTCTAGACCCAAAAAACATTTCGGACCTCCAAAAACTCATGACCGTCAATTGTAAAGTAGAAGATAAGAAAATTGTTTACTTCCTCTCATTCCCTATAAACTATGACACCATATTTGACTTGTACTTTCTCTTGTCTATACCGTCACTCAATGACAATGGATTTTCTACAATTATTCCCCACAGCAAATACTTTCTTAAATCACATTCCTCAGTAAAACCTTTAAATAATGCATGTATTTTAAGTAATCCCTTTCAATGCTTCGAAAAGGACCTTGATAATAATCTCAATAATTGCGAATCTGAAATTCTTTTACATGAAAATGCAAATAACTGTGAACAAACTCGCTTAGACATATCAGAAAATCATATCCAACTTATTCCTGAAATAAACCAATACTTAGCAGTTTTTCCCATTCAAGAAACATTAAAATTTGAATCCTCACATGGAGTTGAAATCAAAGAAATTAAAGGGATCTACTTAATAGAATTAGATAGAGATAACTTGGTTTTCCGAAACGAAAAGATCAATTTTAAACTGGAATCCTTCGGAAAACCAACTATTTTGAATAATGTTAATCTAGATATAAGTAAAATGAAAAACTTATCAAATACTAAGATTAAATTAAATAACCTTAAGATTAATGACATCAATCTCAATCAATTGATGCCAGAATCGAATGTATCATCGTCTCCTATTGAAAACTCTTCCCAATGGCAAATTCTAAACTGTATAACTTTAGTCCTAACATTATCCATTATTTTGTATATATTACTAAACAAAATTCGCTTCATTCCTTGTCTTAGAAATATTCCTACCTCTAATCAAACACTCTCTCATTCTCATTCTATTGATCAAAACTTAGCACCTATCCAACACAATCACAATGTTCAATCTAAGAACTTTTCTTCTGGCCAAACAGACCATAATGTAACACTTCCAGGGGGTGCCAAATTCTAATGAGGGAGGAGTTATGCGAGCCTAACTGCTGACCTAGCACACCTGAGTCAGCATATCTCACGGTGCACTCGCTTGCATCGTAGCTAGTTAGTCAGTCAGAGCCAATTCCCGATCCATCGCAGATCTTGTGCGTATAATTATTGTTCTTCTGCATCGAGCAGAATATTACGTGTTTTTTATAATATTTCTCAAGTTATTTTTAATAATTTATTTCTTATCTGTTTAATTAATCAATCGTTGATTATATTACTGTTAATCACGTATTTCATTTCATTATTTCAAATTATCTATTTTTATTGTGTTTTTATCATTTTTAATTGTCTTATTATTATTTTTTAAGTTGTAATAAATTTTGGGGAATTTTGAAATAAACATTTTTAAAAAGACCTTCTCTATTTCTCTAAATATAACTTATATAAATGAGAAATATGGACGGACTTTGTGGCTTTGTGGCTTTGTGTGCAGCAATTGTTTAGGTGAAACGGTAAGAGATAGCGAAAAATTGATGAGAGATGACCCCAAGTAAAATTGCCGGAAAATACCAGGAAAATTATCAAAAGTCCGAAATTCCAAACCGTCCTTGAGTTATGACCTTCCTCAAGTATTTCCTTGAGGAAGGGTTCGATTTTAAGACAGTCTTTGCCCTGGAACTTGAAATCTATCGCGAGGACCTATATTTTTTATTATTTAATAACACATTAGACAAAATTAGCGTTCATTTAATTCATTTTAGGCCACATTCTGACGTACCGTTCTGGAGATATAAGCCAGAATGTTCGAAATTTCGACCTTTTTTTCAGACTTTTCACGTTTTTTAGCAGATTCCAGCACGGAACTTAAAAGTTATCGCGAGGACCTATATTTTTATTGTAAAAACTGTCTGAGAACATCACATGATTTTATTTGAGCCCTTTGTTGCCATATTCTGTCAAACCGTTCTCGAAATATGGGCCAGTTTGCTACATTATCAATATCCGCTATGATAGATTTGGCTCGGGATTTTGAAATTTACAGCGATGATGGTTGCGTGTGTGTGTGTGTGTAGTGATGTGTGGTGTGTGTGGTGTGGTGTGTTGTGTTGTGTTGTGTGTGGCTGTGTGTGTGTGTGTGTGTGTGTGTGTGGTGTGTGTGTGGATGGTGTGTGATGTGTGTGGGTGTGTGTGTGTGTGTGTGGATGGGGTGTGTGTGTGTGTGTGTGTGTGTGTGTGTGATGTGTGTGTGGTGTGTTGTGTGGGTGTGTTGTGTGTGTGTGGATGGGTGTGTGTATGTGTGTGATGTGTGTGGGTGTGTTGTGTGTGTGTGGGTGTGTTTGGGTGGGTGTGTGTATGGGTGTGTGTGTGGATGTGTGTGTGTGTGTGTGGATGGGTGTGTTAGGTGTGTGTATGTGGTGTGTGGGTGTGGTGTGTGTGATGGCTTGGCGAAGCGGGTGCAGCCCGCTAGTATATTTATATGTGCCATTTTCTGTGGAAATGATGGCACCCAAGGAGGCAATTGATTCAGTTATCACAAAGATGAGATGTGCCTGCCTGTTCCCTGTTCTCAGATATTCATATACTTGGCCAATGTTTTTGCTGTAGATTTTTTTGGGTTTAGTTAGGTAGATTAAGTGTTGGGTGGAAGAGATTGCCAAAGGCAATAACCCAGCCCTTTAGTTAGGACATATATTATGTATGTATACAGGGTGTCCCGGATACAGATGCAAATATTTTGAGGTTAGGTTCAGCCCACCGTGGACTATCGTATGAGCAAAACTTGCAGTGGGGCATTTTGCTTCGTTAAAGAGTTATGGCCAAATCCCTGATTTTCCCGCAGGTCTAGAGGTCACTTGGATCGATGCACGTTTTTAAAGAAATGATAGCCAGTAAGTAATATTTGACTTCATGTATGGATAGTCATGCATATTTCCCTTAAAATGCAGTTGGTTGCATAAAAAATATTGAAAGACCAGAGAGATATTTAATCATAACTTCAATATTTTTCTAAAATTTGATTTTTCCCTTTTTTCCCTTTTGTGAATTTAGAGTACTTCTACAATTGCAATTCTGCGTATCACTAGGTAAAAAAATACCCTTTGCTATGTTGTTTCAATAAATTCAAAGTTCTTTCAGACGCGTGAAGGAAGGAATGAGATACGCCTTAGTAAACGGCACCAGAAGGAGAGAAACACATCTTTCAAATTTTGAATCTGGGCACTATTGCATTTTGAACAACACTCGATGCCTGAAGCAGTCTGTGTGACCATTTTTGTGCCAACTGCAAGTTTTAATGAAAATTTTCGGAGTACAAATAGTTCTATTAACCAACTGTATCAATAAAATCTAATAGTTAAAATAACAAGGCGATCGGTTTGTTCGGTGGAAGAGAAAGCCACAAGCTTTAACCTCGCCCTTGTTTTGCTACATATTCTTTTGGGTTCTTTTCATTTCATGTCCTGTGTTGCAGAATGTATCGTGTAAGTAGTTTATCAATAAAGTATTAATAATAATAATAGTGACCTGAAGGTTGGATGTTCGAGTTTTACTCAAGGTTAATTTTCGGTACTTTTTTGTTATATTTTTGATATTATGATTGTGATAAACACATAATTTTACTTCAAAAAATAAAATCACAATTTTTGTTGTTAGCGCAGAGTTTTTCTCCATGTGTATTCTTTGTCCATAATTACACCACTGGTTGCTGCTTTCGTTGCAGTTTCTCTCATTTTTCCTCACGATAACCCTGTGACCCTGTAACCCCATTCACATATAAGTTCACACCGACCGACCACTGTGAATGATCAATTTCCTTCTGTTAAATATCCCATAGCAGTGTATTTATACCTCAAATTACGCGCCAATTCTGTTAAAATTCAGGCAACTTTGAATTTTCCATCATGATTCAGAGGTGTTTTTTGAGCTTTCTGTGTCTTGCGTTCCATGATCTTTAAAGTATTACAAATGAACCTTCACTTTTTTAAAACTAAAAATAATAGGGTATTTTGTGAACTAGTGATACGCAGAATTGCAATTGTAAGAGTACTTTAAATTCACGAAAGGGAAAAAAGGGAAAATCAAATTTTAGAAAATATCGAAGTTATGATTAAATATCTCTCTGGTCTTTCAATATTTTTTATGCAACCAACTGCATTTCAAGGGAAATATGCATGACTATCCATACATGAAGTCAAAAATTACTTACTGGCTATCATTTCTTTAAAAACGTGCATCGATCCAAGTGACCTCTAGACCTGTGGGAAAAACAGGGATTTGGCCATAACTCTTTAACGAAGCAAAATGCCCCACTGCAAGTTTCGCTCATATGATAGTCCACGGTGTGCTGATCCTACCCTCAAAATATTTGCATCTGTATCCGGGACACCCTGTATATTTAATTATTTTTCTTTATTTTTTTCTTCTAATATATTGTAAATTATTTGTGTTATGTGTAATATATTCATTAATAATAAAAAAAATAGATATTCCCTGCTTGGTTACCCAATCTCCATAGCTCAGTGTTTAAGAACATTGGTTCCTGACCTGGAAGTTGCGGGTTTGAATCCCAGCTAGAATGTAAAATTCTAACCTAAAATAGAATAGAATAGAATGATATTTTTATTGCTCATTTCAAATACATTACAGTACATTTGAACAACCTGTCACTTAAATCTAATATGACAAAAAAAAAATAATAATAATAGAAAAGGTAATGTGCCCTGAAGTAATGTGAAAGTTGTGTTGGGGCAAAAGTATCTTTTCTATACAGGGTGTCCCACCAAACTTGGACACCTCAAATCACTCGGCCCCTGAAAGAGTTTTAAAAAAAATAAAAAATCCTAGGGCACATGTCCTAATTATGCGGTTTCAGTCATGAAATTTTTTTTATACAGTGTGGTTCAAAAGTCAGAAATTGAGGTGTCAACTTTCGATTTTTAAATGGATCAACCTGAATTTTATTTGATAATTTTACTTCTAAATGGTGTTTGAGTACTTTTTTAAACAAAAATATTACATACAGGGTGGTTTTTTTTCGACCAATTTTTTTTCTTAATCTCGAATAACTCAAGTTCCTTTAATTTTTTCGATATCAAGAATAGAGAGTGTTTCTGTAATGAAAACACGTACTTTCAATTGGCATCAAATTTTTTTCTACAGGGTGGTTCACAATTGAAATAATTACTTGATTTTTTTTAAAACCGAATTTTTTTAATTTTTTATTTAGGATTAATAATTCTCGCCTAATTTTACACATTTTTTTGTAGTCATATCGAAAAACAAAACTAAAGTGTTGTACAGGGTGAGACATTCTTTTTTAAGCCATTCAACTGTGAGAAACTGCAATCTTGTCTGGCTTGTTAGGGTGAACTAGTACATTTTCCATGGGTGAATGTTCCACAAAGAAGAAAACTACTGCAATAACAGGAGAACCTCATGCATAAGATCAGCATAGACATTTATAGAGGAAATGTGGGTTCAGTTATGGGTACAATGCCCAAGTCCCTATCTATGGACAAGATTTTTTACCTGTTTTAATGAACTAGAAATGGTCAGGTGAAGAGAGATTTACTTCAACAGACTCTTGTAAAATTCAAATAAAATTTTCAATCTTGTAAATGCAAAATGCACTTCAAAGTTTTGTTATATTAGGGTTTAACATCTTTTTTCAACTGCATAGTTATATATGATGGTGTTACCAACCATTTGTTACATAACTCACAAACCTGCTACCCATAACCTCAGACAGTCTCTGAGTTTGCCTGGAATGCCAGTATTACAAAACCTGCACCTTGCTGGACATTGCTTAACTTTGGATATCCTGCGTGAAAACTTCAAGCAGTTCAAGACTCAGAGTTCACAACCGGGAAAACATAAAAGATGTTTTAAAGACATCTAAATCCCAGGTCCATCATGATCTTGTCAAACAGCTGTTTCTTGACAGATTTTTATGAAACTTTCACAGAATACTTAGAATATCACAAGAAAATGATTTCACACTGGAAAAACCACAAATTTACACTTTAATTTACATTGAATTTGATTATAATATAAACTATATGAAGTTTTATCATGAATTCTTAAAACAACTTCCACCATTTTTCAATACTTTCACACGAAAACAAAGAATGCAGGTTAGCCAACCACAAATATATTTGGTGTAAATGAACCCCAGTTGCATGAAAATGCGACTTTTTATTTTTATCTGACCTGGTTGCAGGGTTTTCAGTGAAACCCTTACAATTAATCTGCGACCTATACAGATCTATTGTGACCAGTTGATTCTAATCGGTTATAATGTTCTGATTTGAGATAGTTGGGATGTGGGTTTTACCCTCCATTGGCTGGGAATCGTACCAGCTACCCACATTAACCTCACCCAGCGTGGGTAGGGCCAGAAATGCCAGCCTCACATGTTTGGAAGGTACAGAATTTTCTTCAAAAAGTCTGCCCCAACCAGGAGTCAAACTCAAGACCTCTGGACTATAGGCAGTAGTCACAACCATTATGCCACGCAGAGGAGTAGAATATTTCTTTTGGTCTATTTGTATTTACATTTTGATATATTTATGTTTACATTTGATATGGGTGAGGGACGAGGAGAGGAGACTCCTTGTCACTCAAACGGTTGTCAGACTTAATGTTGTGTTTTGTTAGCCGGCTAAGATAGCTTGGGTGAGGGGCTTAGGATAGGTTGAAATTAGCACATGGTTAGACTGGTTCATATTTTAATCAAAATTAAAGTAATTTAAAGTGTAATTTTGGTGTTTTGCCTGTGTGAAATCATTTTCTTATAAGATTCTAAGTATTCTGTGAAAGTTTCATAAAAATCCGTCAAGAAACAGCTGTTCGACAAGATCACAAGGGTCAATCACATGGTTACGAAATTGCTTATTTTTGAAGGATTTTTATGAACCTTTCACAGAATACTTAAAATCTCATTAGAAAATGATTTCACAAGGTGTAATTTAAGGTGTAAATTTGTGATTATTTCGTGGTGAAATCGTTTCCTATTAAGATTCTACGTATTATTGAGAAAGTTTCATGTAAATCCCTCAAGAAACAACTGTTACTTACTCAAATGATTGAGCCAGCAACTGCATGCTGCATGGTCATATAGGATGGGGGTGTTACCCACCATTTGCAGGAAACTCATCCATAATCTCAGACAGCCTCTGAGTTTGGCCAGAATGTCAGCATGACAAATTCTTCACCTTGGACGTTGCTTAACTTTCGATATTCTGCATGGAGACTTCAAGTAGTTTTAAAAAAAAATCCTTGGTTTTACATCCCATTCAAACTAGATCATCTCGAGATGGGGTTGCGGTTGTTATCCTCTATTCGCAGGTAATCACAAACCTGTTACCCACATTGAACTCACCCAGCCTGGGTCAGGCCGGTGTGCCAGCATCACGATGTCTTCAACTCGCTGGACGTTGCTTTACTTCGGTGATCCTAGTCCAAACTCAGCGCACCGTCGACGCTTGCTTGAGAATTGAAGTTTCATAAAAAATTAAATTTTAAATAAATGCGCCATTCGTCTAAAAAATTGAGAACCCCTGTGATTTGACCCGAGGAAGTTAAAATACCAGTGGTAATTCTCACTATTTTTAGGGTTTTTAATTTTATGTTTCAAAAACCCTAAAACAACTCATGTTTATTCGATGACGCACTCAGCACTGTTCTGTTGTGGTTTGTACTGTGTTGTTCATGACAATTAGGTACATGTATGTACATGTCCCTGAAGCTACCAACGTTGCTGAAATTTTCATCGTAATTTCTACAGGGTAAGGCAAAATCTTGTAACTCTCGTTGCTAAACTTACCAACGAAAAGGTATTAATACCTCAGTTACGGGATTTTTTACTAAGATTTTTTATCCCTCTGATTAAAAAAATCCCACTACGGGCAGTAGTCAATTTTTACAATGAATTTTGAAAAATCATTTTTGTAATTTTTACAAAGTCACGGGCGACCTAAAATTTTCTTGATTCTAGTTGCAAATATTATTGTGCATATTTTAAGTGAAAAAAACTTGAATAAAAG
>JAMCCL010000830.1:0-15416 GCA_024516035.1 Bactericera cockerelli
AAAATTAAAAACCCCCGTTGCTATAGTATTTAAAGGGACATTTTTGTACATGTTGGATGTTTTTGACCTACAGATTACAAAAAAGAAAATAAATTTTCCTAGCTCTTTTCGTTTTTCCGTGAACCCGAAAAAAAACCCTATTTTCACCGCGAAATCCCGCAAAAAATTTAAAAATCATCTCCGTTGTATAGTATTTTTCACATGTTTTGTACAGTTTGGATGTAGTTTTACCTACAGTTACAAAAAAAAGTAAAATAAATTTTTTCCCAGCCTTGTCGTTTTTTTCCGTGAGACCCGAAAAACCATATTTTAAAACCCCGAAAACTGCAAAATTGAAAAATCTCTCCGTTGCTATAGTATTTTTTGGCACATGTATTTTACATGTTTGGGTGTATTTTGACCTACAAATTTTCAAAAATGTAAAATAAAATTTTTCCCAGCTCTTGCGTTTTTTTTTCCCTGGACCCGAAAAACCATATTTTACCGCGAAATCTCAAAATTGAAAAACAACTCCGTTGCTATAGATTAGGCACTGTATTGACATGTTTTGGATGTATTTGACCTACAGATTCAAAAATGTAAAATAAATTTTTCCCAGCTCTTGTCGTTTTTTTTGGGAGACCCAAAAAACCCTATTTTCACCGCGAAATCTGCAAAATTTAAAAAAACATCTCCGTTTTTATATATTAGGCACATTTTGTACAGGTTTTATGTATTTGACCTCAGATTTCAAAAAAGTAAAATAAATTTTCCTAGCCTTTTCGTTTTTCCGTAACCCCAAAAAAAACCCTATTTCACGCGAAAACTGCAAAATTTAAAAATCCCCGTTGCTAAGATTTGGCACATGTTTTACATGTTTGGGGTTAGTTTGACCACAAATTCAAAAATGTAAAAAAAATTTTTCCCAGCCTTTCGTTTTTTTTCCCTGAACCCGAAAAACCTATTTCCACCGCGAAATTGAAAATTGAAAAATCATCTTCCCCCTTTTTTTTTTGCCCCTGTATTTTTTTCAAGTTTTGGGAAATTTTTTGACCTACAGATTACAAAAATGTAAAATAAATTTCCTAGCTCTTGTCGTTTTTTTTTCCTAACCCAAAAAACCCAATTCACCGCAAATCTGCAAAAATTGAAAAATCATCTCCCCTTGTTATATTTGCACATGTATTGTACATGTTTTTATGTAGTTTTTACCTACAGATTACAAAAATGTAAAATAAATTTTTCCAGCTCTTGTCGTTTTTTTTCCCTGAACCGAAAAACCCTATTTCACCGGAAACTGCAAAATTGAAAAATCATCTCCTTTTCTAAGTATTTTTGGCCATGTTTGTACATGTTTGGAGTATTTGACCCACAAAATTACAAAAATGTAAATAAATTTTCCACTCTTGTCGTTTTTCCGTGAACCCCCAAAAACCATATTTTCCCCAACCGGAATCTCAAAATTTAAAAAACCTTCCGTTGCTATAGTATTTAGGCACATTAAAAGTCATGTTTGGGTGTAGTTT
Source organism: Bactericera cockerelli (assembly GCA_024516035.1). Lineage (NCBI taxonomy): Eukaryota > Metazoa > Arthropoda > Insecta > Hemiptera > Triozidae > Bactericera > Bactericera cockerelli. The sequence continues at coordinate 1,506 of JAMCCL010000830.1, forward strand.
GACCTACAATTACAAAAATGTAAAATAAATTTTCCTAGCTTTCGTTTTTTTTCCGGGGAAACCCAAAACCATATTTCACCGCGAAAACTCAAAATTGAAAAAAACACTTTCCCTTTAAATTAGGGCCCTGTTTGTACTGTTTGGATGTAGTTTGACCTACAGATTTCAAAAATGTAAAAAAAATTTTCCTAGCTCTTGTCTTTTTTTCCCTGAGACCCAAAAAACCATATTTCACCGCGAAATCTGCAAAATTTTAAAAATCATCTCCGTTGCTATTGTATTAGGCACATGTTTGTACTGTTTGGGGGTAGTTTGACCTACAATTTTAAAAAAAGTAAAAAAATTTTCTAGCTCTTTCGTTTTTTTTCCTGAGCCCGAAAAACCATATTTTTCCCCCGAAAAACGCAAAATTGAAAAATCATCTCCGTTGCTATAGTATTTAGGGACATGTTTGTACATGTTTTTTGTAGTTTTGGGCCCACAGATTACAAAAATGTAAAATAAATTTTTTCCACTCTTGTCTTTTTTTTTTCCCTGAGACCCCGAAAAACCATATTTCCCCCGCGAAATCTGCAAAATTGAAAAAATCATCTCCGTTGCATAGTATTTAGCACATGTATTTGTACATGTTTGGATGTATTTGACCTACAGATTACAAAAATGTAATAATAAATTTTCCTAGCTCTGTCGTTTTTTTCCGTGAGACCCGAAAAACCATATTTCACCGCGAAATCGCAAAATTGAAAAATCATCTCCGTTGCTATAGTATTTTGGCACATGTATTGTACATGTTTGGATGTAGTTTGACCTACAGATTACAAAAAAAAAAATAATTTTCCTACTCTTCGTTTTTTCCGTGAGACCCGAAAAACCATATTCACCGCAATCTGCAAAATTGAAAAATCACTCCGTTGTAATAGTTTTTAGGCACATGATTTTTACATGTTTGGAATGTATTTGACCTACAGATTACAAAAATGTAAAATAAATTTTTCCTAGCTCTTGTCGTTTTTTCCCTGAGACCCGAAAAAAAACCAATTTTCACCGCGAAATCCCGCCCAAAAATTTAAAAATCATCTCCGTTGCTATAATTTTAGGCCCCAGGTTTTGTACATGTTTGGATGTAGTTTGACCTACAGATTAAAAAATGTAAAATAAAATTTTCCTAGCTCTTGTCGTTTTTCCGTGAGACCCGAAAACCAATTTCACCGCGAACTGCAAAATTGAAAAAACATCTCCGTTGCTATAGTATTTTGCACATGTAATTGTAACATGTTGGGTGTAGTTTGACCTACAGATTTACAAAAATGTAAAATAAATTTTCCTAGCTCTTGTCGTTTTTTCCGTGAGACCCGAAAAACCATATTTCAAACCCCGAAATCTGCAAAATTGAAAAATCACTCCGTTGCTATAGTATTAGGCACATGTATTGTACATGTTTGGATGTAGTTTGACCCACAGATTTCAAAATGTAAAATAAATTTTTCCTAGCTCTTGTCGTTTTTCCGTGAGACCCGAAAAACCATATTTCACCGCGAAATCTGCAAAATTGAAAATCATCCCCCGTTGCTATAGTATTTAGGCACATGTTTGTACATGTTTGGATGTAGTTTTTACCTTACAGATTACAAAAAGTAAAATAAATTTTCCTACTCTTTTCGTTTTTTTTTCCCTGAGACCCCCAAAAACCATATTTCACCGCGAAATCTGCAAAATTGAAAAAAACATCTCCGTTGCTATATATTTAGGCACATTATTGTACATGTTGGATGTAGTTTGACCTACAGATTACAAAAATGTAAAATAAATTTTCCTAGCTCTTGTCGTTTTTCCGTGAACCCCAAAAACCAATTATTCACACCGCGAAATCTGCAAAATTGAAAAATCATCTCCGTTGCTATAGTATTTAGGCACATGTATTGTACATGTTGGATGTATTTGACCTACAGATTACAAAAAAGTAAAATAAATTTTCCTAGCTCTTGTCGTTTTTTCCGTGAGACCCGAAAAACCATAATTCACCGCGAAATCTGCAAAATTGAAAAATCATCTCCGTTGCTATAGTATTTTTGGCACATGTATTGTACATGTTGGATGTAGTTTGACCCCACAGATTACAAAAATGTAAAATAAATTTTCCTAGCTCTTTTCGTTTTTCCGTGAGACCCAAAAAACCAAATTTCACCCCCGAAATCTGCAAAATTGAAAAATCATCTCCGTTTGCATATATTTAGGCACATGTATTGTACATTTTTGGATTAGTTTGACCTACAGATTACAAAATGTAAAATAAATTTTCCTAGCTCTTGTCGTTTTTTCCTGAGACCCGAAAACCATATTTTTCAAACCCCGAAATCTGCAAAAATTTAAAATCTCTCCGTTGCTATATATTTTGGGACATGTAAATTTTACATGTTTGATGTAGTTTGACCTACAGATTACAAAAAAGTAAAATAAATTTTCCTAGCTCTTGTCGTTTTTCCGTGAGACCCGAAAAACCATATTTTCAAACCCCGAAATCTGCAAATTGAAAATCATCTCCGTTGCTATAGTATTTAGGCACATGTATTGTACAGTTTGGATGTAGTTTGACCTACAATTTCAAAAATGTAAAATAAATTTTCCTAGCTCTTGTCCCTTTTTTTTCCCTGAACCCGAAAAACCATATTTCACCGCGAAATCTGCAAAATTGAAAAATCACTCCGTGCTATAGTATTTAGGCACATGTAAATTTTACATGTTTGGATTAGTTGACCTACAGATTACAAAAATGTAAAATAAATTTTCTACTCTTGTCGTTTTTTCCGTGAGACCCGAAAAACCTATTTCACCGCGAAATCGCAAAATTTAAAATCATCTCCGTTGCTATAGTATTAGGCACATGTTTGTAATGTTTGGTATTTACCACAATTACAAAAATTAAAAAAAATTTTCCACTCTTTTCGTTTTTCCGTAAACCCGAAAAAACCCTATTTTTCCGCGAAATTTTTGCAAAATTTAAAATCTTTTCCGTTGCTATGTAGTTAGACATGATTGGGGCAGTTTGGATGTAGTTTTACCACAATTACAAAAAAAAAAATAAATTTTTCCCAGCTCTTTTCCCTTTTTTTTTCCTGAACCCGAAAAACCATTTTCCCCCCCGAAAACTGCAAAATTGAAAAAAACATCTCCGTTGTATAGTATTGGCACTTTTTTACATGTTTGATGTAGTTTTTACCTACAATTTCAAAAAAAAAAATAAATTTTCCTACTCGTCGTTTTTCGTGAGACCCAAAAAACCCTATTTTTCACCGCAAATCTGAAAAAAGAAAATCTTTCCTGTATATATTTAGACATGTTTGTACATTTTTGGATGTATTTGACCAATTTTAAAAAAATTAAAATAAAAATTTTTTACCTTTTTCGTTTTTTTCCCGGAGACCCAAAAAACCAATTTCACCGCAAATCTGAAAAATTGAAAAAATCACTCCTTGTTTTGTTTTAGGGACGATTTTAAAGTTTTTTTGTAGTTTGACTACAATTTCAAAAAAAGAAAATAAATTTCCACTCTTGTCGTTTTTTCCCTAACCCAAAAAACCCTATTTCACCGCAAAAACGCAAAAATTAAAATCTCTCGTTGTATAGTAATTTTTGGGACAGTATTGTTAATTTGGATTATTTTTTAAACTAAATACAAAAATTTTTAAAATAAATTTTCCTACTCTTTCTTTTTTTTCGTGAGACCCGAAAAACCATATTTTCACCGCGAAATCCAAAATTGAAAAACTCTCCTTTAAGTTTAGCACATTTTTTTACATTTTTGGGTGTAGTTTTTACCTACGATTTCCCAAAATTTGTAAATAATTTTCCTACCTTGCTTTTTCCGGAGACCCGAAAAAACCCTTTTCACCGGAAATTGCAAAATTGAAAAATCACCCGTTGTTTTTGTATTAGGGACTTTTGTTCATGTTTGAAAATTTTTTGACCTACAATTAAAAAAATGTAAAAAAATTTTTCCACTCTGTCGTTTTTCCGTGAGACCCGAAAAACCATATTTTCACCGCGAAATCGCAAAAAAAGAAAAATCATCTCCGTTGCTATAGTATTTAGCACATTATTTACAGTTTTGGTGTTTTACCTCAGATTAAAAAATTAAAAAAAATTTTCCCGCTCCTTTTTTTTCCGTGAACCCAAAAACCATATTTTACCGCAAATCCAAAATTAAAAATCCTCCCTTCATAGTATTAGGCACATGATTGTACATGTTTTTTATGTAGTTTGACCCCAATTACAAAAATGTAAATAATTTTCCCCCGCCTTTCGTTTTTTTTTTGTGAACCCCAAAACCTATTCACCCGAAATCTGCAAAATTTAAAAACATCCCGTTTTATAGTATTTAGCCATGTTTTGACAGTTTTTGAATTTTACCTAAATTTTAAAAATGTAAAATAAATTTCCCACTCTTTCGTTTTTCCGGAACCCAAAAACCATATTTCACCGGAAATCTGCAAAAATTTAAAAACACTCCGTTCTATAGTATTTAGGGACATGTATTGTACATGTTTGATGTAGTTACCTACAATTAAAAAAATGTAAATAAAATTTTTTAGCTCTGTCGTTTTTCCTGAGACCCAAAACCATATTTTCACCGCGAAATCTGCAAAATTAAAAAAAACATTCCGTTTTTTAGTATTAGGCACATGTATTGTACATGTTGGATGTTGTTTGACCTACAGATTACAAAATGTAAAATAATTTTCCTAGCCTGTGTTTTTTTTCCCTGAACCCAAAACCCAAATTTCACCGCAAAAACGCCAAAATTTAAAAATCCTCCGTTGATAGTAGTTAGGGAATGTTTTTTCTGTTTGTTAGTTTTTCCTACAAAATTTCAAAAATTAAAATAAATTTTTTCCTAGCTCTTGTCGTTTTCCCTGAGACCCCAAAAACCATATTTCACCGCAAATTTTGCAAAATTAAAATCATTCCTTGCTAGTATTTTTGGAAATGTATTGTTACATGTTTGGATGTATTTGACCCACAAATTTCAAAAATTTAAAAAAATTTTTTCCTAGCTCTTGCGTTTTTCCTGGACCCCCAAAACCCCTTTTTTCAACCCCCAAATCTGCAAAATTTAAAAATCATCTCCGTTGTTTTATATTAGGCACAGATTGGAAGTTTTGGGGTATTTGACCTACCCAAATTAAAAAAATTAAAATAAATTTTCCTAGCTTTGCGTTTTTTTTTTTGAACCCGAAAAACCAATTTTACCGCGAAATCTGCAAAAAATTTAAAAAACACTCCCTTTTCTATAGTATTTTTGGGAAATGTATTGTACAGTTTGGGTTATTTTTACCCACAGATTACAAAAAAGTAAAAAAATTTTCCTACTCTTTTCTTTTTTTCCGTGAGACCCAAAAAAACCCTATTTCACCCGAAATCTGCAAAATTGAAAAAACATCTCCGTTGTAAGATTTTGGGACAGTTTGTACATTTTGGAGTGTTTGACCCAATACAAAAATGTAAAATAAATTTTCCACTTTTGTCGTTTTTTGTAGACCCAAAAAACCCTATTTCAGGAAAAAACCAAAATTAAAAAAAATTTTTTTAGTTTGGCCTTTTGTAAGGAAAAAAAAAAAAAATTTACCCAATTCAAAAATGAAAAAAATTTTTCCCCCTTTTCTTTTTGTAGCCCAAAAAATATTTCCCCCGGAAATCCCCAAATTAAAAATATTTTTTTTAGTTGGGGGTTTTTTTCAGGGAAAATTTTTTACCCAAATTCAAAATGAAAAAAATTTCCTGCTTTGTTTTTTCCTGAACCCGAAAAAAAAAATTTACCCCAAAATTCAAAATTTTTAAAAATATTTCTAGTTTTGCCTTTTTTGTACCCTTTTATTTTTTTACCACAATTACAAAAAGAAAAAATTTTTATCTTTTTTTTTTTTTTTTTTTTTTTTTTTTTTTTTTTTTTTTTTTTTTTTTTTTTTTTTTTTTTTTTTTTTTTTTTTTTTTTTTTTTTTTTTTTTTTTTTTTTTTTTTTTTTTTTTTTTTTTTTTTTTTTTTTTTTTTTTTTTTTTTTTTTTTTTTTTTTTTTTTTTTTTTTTTTTTTTTTTTTTTTTTTTTTTTTTTTTTTTTTTTTTTTTTTTTTTTTTTTTTTTTTTTTTTTTTTTTTTTTTTTTTTTTTTTTTTTTTTTTTTTTTTTTTTTTTTTTTTTTTTTTTTTTTTTTTTTTTTTTTTTTTTTTTTTTTTTTTTTTTTTTTTTTTTTTTTTTTTTTTTTTTTTTTTTTTTTTTTTTTTTTTTTTTTTTTTTTTTTTTTTTTTTTTTTTTTTTTTTTTTTTTTTTTTTTTTTTTTTTTTTTTTTTTTTTTTTTTTTTTTTTTTTTTTTTTTTTTTTTTTTTTTTTTTTTTTTTTTTTTTTTTTTTTTTTTTTTTTTTTTTTTTTTTTTTTTTTTTTTTTTTTTTTTTTTTTTTTTTTTTTTTTTTTTTTTTTTTTTTTTTTTTTTTTTTTTTTTTTTTTTTTTTTTTTTTTTTTTTTTTTTTTTTTTTTTTTTTTTTTTTTTTTTTTTTTTTTTTTTTTTTTTTTTTTTTTTTTTTTTTTTTTTTTTTTTTTTTTTTTTTTTTTTTTTTTTTTTTTTTTTTTTTTTTTTTTTTTTTTTTTTTTTTTTTTTTTTTTTTTTTTTTTTTTTTTTTTTTTTTTTTTTTTTTTTTTTTTTTTTTTTTTTTTTTTTTTTTTTTTTTTTTTTTTTTTTTTTTTTTTTTTTTTTTTTTTTTTTTTTTTTTTTTTTTTTTTTTTTTTTTTTTTTTTTTTTTTTTTTTTTTTTTTTTTTTTTTTTTTTTTTTTTTTTTTTTTTTTTTTTTTTTTTTTTTTTTTTTTTTTTTTTTTTTTTTTTTTTTTTTTTTTTTTTTTTTTTTTTTTTTTTTTTTTTTTTTTTTTTTTTTTTTTTTTTTTTTTTTTTTTTTTTTTTTTTTTTTTTTTTTTTTTTTTTTTTTTTTTTTTTTTTTTTTTTTTTTTTTTTTTTTTTTTTTTTTTTTTTTTTTTTTTTTTTTTTTTTTTTTTTTTTTTTTTTTTTTTTTTTTTTTTTTTTTTTTTTTTTTTTTTTTTTTTTTTTTTTTTTTTTTTTTTTTTTTTTTTTTTTTTTTTTTTTTTTTTTTTTTTTTTTTTTTTTTTTTTTTTTTTTTTTTTTTTTTTTTTTTTTTTTTTTTTTTTTTTTTTTTTTTTTTTTTTTTTTTTTTTTTTTTTTTTTTTTTTTTTTTTTTTTTTTTTTTTTTTTTTTTTTTTTTTTTTTTTTTTTTTTTTTTTTTTTTTTTTTTTTTTTTTTTTTTTTTTTTTTTTTTTTTTTTTTTTTTTTTTTTTTTTTTTTTTTTTTTTTTTTTTTTTTTTTTTTTTTTTTTTTTTTTTTTTTTTTTTTTTTTTTTTTTTTTTTTTTTTTTTTTTTTTTTTTTTTTTTTTTTTTTTTTTTTTTTTTTTTTTTTTTTTTTTTTTTTTTTTTTTTTTTTTTTTTTTTTTTTTTTTTTTTTTTTTTTTTTTTTTTTTTTTTTTTTTTTTTTTTTTTTTTTTTTTTTTTTTTTTTTTTTTTTTTTTTTTTTTTTTTTTTTTTTTTTTTTTTTTTTTTTTTTTTTTTTTTTTTTTTTTTTTTTTTTTTTTTTTTTTTTTTTTTTTTTTTTTTTTTTTTTTTTTTTTTTTTTTTTTTTTTTTTTTTTTTTTTTTTTTTTTTTTTTTTTTTTTTTTTTTTTTTTTTTTTTTTTTTTTTTTTTTTTTTTTTTTTTTTTTTTTTTTTTTTTTTTTTTTTTTTTTTTTTTTTTTTTTTTTTTTTTTTTTTTTTTTTTTTTTTTTTTTTTTTTTTTTTTTTTTTTTTTTTTTTTTTTTTTTTTTTTTTTTTTTTTTTTTTTTTTTTTTTTTTTTTTTTTTTTTTTTTTTTTTTTTTTTTTTTTTTTTTTTTTTTTTTTTTTTTTTTTTTTTTTTTTTTTTTTTTTTTTTTTTTTTTTTTTTTTTTTTTTTTTTTTTTTTTTTTTTTTTTTTTTTTTTTTTTTTTTTTTTTTTTTTTTTTTTTTTTTTTTTTTTTTTTTTTTTTTTTTTTTTTTTTTTTTTTTTTTTTTTTTTTTTTTTTTTTTTTTTTTTTTTTTTTTTTTTTTTTTTTTTTTTTTTTTTTTTTTTTTTTTTTTTTTTTTTTTTTTTTTTTTTTTTTTTTTTTTTTTTTTTTTTTTTTTTTTTTTTTTTTTTTTTTTTTTTTTTTTTTTTTTTTTTTTTTTTTTTTTTTTTTTTTTTTTTTTTTTTTTTTTTTTTTTTTTTTTTTTTTTTTTTTTTTTTTTTTTTTTTTTTTTTTTTTTTTTTTTTTTTTTTTTTTTTTTTTTTTTTTTTTTTTTTTTTTTTTTTTTTTTTTTTTTTTTTTTTTTTTTTTTTTTTTTTTTTTTTTTTTTTTTTTTTTTTTTTTTTTTTTTTTTTTTTTTTTTTTTTTTTTTTTTTTTTTTTTTTTTTTTTTTTTTTTTTTTTTTTTTTTTTTTTTTTTTTTTTTTTTTTTTTTTTTTTTTTTTTTTTTTTTTTTTTTTTTTTTTTTTTTTTTTTTTTTTTTTTTTTTTTTTTTTTTTTTTTTTTTTTTTTTTTTTTTTTTTTTTTTTTTTTTTTTTTTTTTTTTTTTTTTTTTTTTTTTTTTTTTTTTTTTTTTTTTTTTTTTTTTTTTTTTTTTTTTTTTTTTTTTTTTTTTTTTTTTTTTTTTTTTTTTTTTTTTTTTTTTTTTTTTTTTTTTTTTTTTTTTTTTTTTTTTTTTTTTTTTTTTTTTTTTTTTTTTTTTTTTTTTTTTTTTTTTTTTTTTTTTTTTTTTTTTTTTTTTTTTTTTTTTTTTTTTTTTTTTTTTTTTTTTTTTTTTTTTTTTTTTTTTTTTTTTTTTTTTTTTTTTTTTTTTTTTTTTTTTTTTTTTTTTTTTTTTTTTTTTTTTTTTTTTTTTTTTTTTTTTTTTTTTTTTTTTTTTTTTTTTTTTTTTTTTTTTTTTTTTTTTTTTTTTTTTTTTTTTTTTTTTTTTTTTTTTTTTTTTTTTTTTTTTTTTTTTTTTTTTTTTTTTTTTTTTTTTTTTTTTTTTTTTTTTTTTTTTTTTTTTTTTTTTTTTTTTTTTTTTTTTTTTTTTTTTTTTTTTTTTTTTTTTTTTTTTTTTTTTTTTTTTTTTTTTTTTTTTTTTTTTTTTTTTTTTTTTTTTTTTTTTTTTTTTTTTTTTTCCCCCCCCCCCCCCCCCCCCCCCCCCCCCCCCCCCCCCCCCCCCCCCCCCCCCCCCCCCCCCCCCCCCCCCCCCCCCCCCCCCCCCCCCCCCCCCCCCCCCCCCCCCCCCCCCCCCCCCCCCCCCCCCCCCCCCCCCCCCCCCCCCCCCCCCCCCCCCCCCCCCCCCCCCCCCCCCCCCCCCCCCCCCCCCCCCCCCCCCCCCCCCCCCCCCCCCCCCCCCCCCCCCCCCCCCCCCCCCCCCCCCCCCCCCCCCCCCCCCCCCCCCCCCCCCCCCCCCCCCCCCCCCCCCCCCCCCCCCCCCCCCCCCCCCCCCCCCCCCCCCCCCCCCCCCCCCCCCCCCCCCCCCCCCCCCCCCCCCCCCCCCCCCCCCCCCCCCCCCCCCCCCCCCCCCCCCCCCCCCCCCCCCCCCCCCCCCCCCCCCCCCCCCCCCCCCCCCCCCCCCCCCCCCCCCCCCCCCCCCCCCCCCCCCCCCCCCCCCCCCCCCCCCCCCCCCCCCCCCCCCCCCCCCCCCCCCCCCCCCCCCCCCCCCCCCCCCCCCCCCCCCCCCCCCCCCCCCCCCCCCCCCCCCCCCCCCCCCCCCCCCCCCCCCCCCCCCCCCCCCCCCCCCCCCCCCCCCCCCCCCCCCCCCCCCCCCCCCCCCCCCCCCCCCCCCCCCCCCCCCCCCCCCCCCCCCCCCCCCCCCCCCCCCCCCCCCCCCCCCCCCCCCCCCCCCCCCCCCCCCCCCCCCCCCCCCCCCCCCCCCCCCCCCCCCCCCCCCCCCCCCCCCCCCCCCCCCCCCCCCCCCCCCCCCCCCCCCCCCCCCCCCCCCCCCCCCCCCCCCCCCCCCCCCCCCCCCCCCCCCCCCCCCCCCCCCCCCCCCCCCCCCCCCCCCCCCCCCCCCCCCCCCCCCCCCCCCCCCCCCCCCCCCCCCCCCCCCCCCCCCCCCCCCCCCCCCCCCCCCCCCCCCCCCCCCCCCCCCCCCCCCCCCCCCCCCCCCCCCCCCCCCCCCCCCCCCCCCCCCCCCCCCCCCCCCCCCCCCCCCCCCCCCCCCCCCCCCCCCCCCCCCCCCCCCCCCCCCCCCCCCCCCCCCCCCCCCCCCCCCCCCCCCCCCCCCCCCCCCCCCCCCCCCCCCCCCCCCCCCCCCCCCCCCCCCCCCCCCCCCCCCCCCCCCCCCCCCCCCCCCCCCCCCCCCCCCCCCCCCCCCCCCCCCCCCCCCCCCCCCCCCCCCCCCCCCCCCCCCCCCCCCCCCCCCCCCCCCCCCCCCCCCCCCCCCCCCCCCCCCCCCCCCCCCCCCCCCCCCCCCCCCCCCCCCCCCCCCCCCCCCCCCCCCCCCCCCCCCCCCCCCCCCCCCCCCCCCCCCCCCCCCCCCCCCCCCCCCCCCCCCCCCCCCCCCCCCCCCCCCCCCCCCCCCCCCCCCCCCCCCCCCCCCCCCCCCCCCCCCCCCCCCCCCCCCCCCCCCCCCCCCCCCCCCCCCCCCCCCCCCCCCCCCCCCCCCCCCCCCCCCCCCCCCCCCCCCCCCCCCCCCCCCCCCCCCCCCCCCCCCCCCCCCCCCCCCCCCCCCCCCCCCCCCCCCCCCCCCCCCCCCCCCCCCCCCCCCCCCCCCCCCCCCCCCCCCCCCCCCCCCCCCCCCCCCCCCCCCCCCCCCCCCCCCCCCCCCCCCCCCCCCCCCCCCCCCCCCCCCCCCCCCCCCCCCCCCCCCCCCCCCCCCCCCCCCCCCCCCCCCCCCCCCCCCCCCCCCCCCCCCCCCCCCCCCCCCCCCCCCCCCCCCCCCCCCCCCCCCCCCCCCCCCCCCCCCCCCCCCCCCCCCCCCCCCCCCCCCCCCCCCCCCCCCCCCCCCCCCCCCCCCCCCCCCCCCCCCCCCCCCCCCCCCCCCCCCCCCCCCCCCCCCCCCCCCCCCCCCCCCCCCCCCCCCCCCCCCCCCCCCCCCCCCCCCCCCCCCCCCCCCCCCCCCCCCCCCCCCCCCCCCCCCCCCCCCCCCCCCCCCCCCCCCCCCCCCCCCCCCCCCCCCCCCCCCCCCCCCCCCCCCCCCCCCCCCCCCCCCCCCCCCCCCCCCCCCCCCCCCCCCCCCCCCCCCCCCCCCCCCCCCCCCCCCCCCCCCCCCCCCCCCCCCCCCCCCCCCCCCCCCCCCCCCCCCCCCCCCCCCCCCCCCCCCCCCTCATATATTAGGCACATGTTTGTACATTTTGATGAGTTTGACCTACAATTACAAAAAAGTAAAATAAATTTTCCGCTCTTGTCGTTTTTTTTTTCCCTAGACCCCAAAAAACCATATTTCCCCCGCGAAAAATTTCAAAATTAAAAATATCTCCGTTGTTTTTGTTTACACATGTATGACTTTTGAAGTATTTGACCTACAAATTTTCAAAAAATGTAAAATAAATTTTTCCCAGCTCTTGTCGTTTTCCCCGAACCCGAAAAACCTATTTCAAAACCCCGAAAAACTGCAAAATTAAAATCTCTCCGTTGCATAGTTTAAAGGGACATGTATGTAATGTTTGGGTTATTTGACCTCGATTACAAAAATTAAAAAAAATTTTCCTAGCTCTTTCTTTTTTCCGTGAGACCCAAAAAAACCATATTTCACCGCGAAATCTGCAAAATTGAAAATCATCTCCGTTCTATAGTATTACACATTAATTGTAAATTTTGGATGTTTTTTCCTACAATTCAAAAAAAGTAAAATAAATTTTCCTATCTTGTCGTTTTTTTTTTTCCGGAACCCCAAAAACCTTTTCACCCGAAATCTGCAAAATTGAAAAACTCTCCGTTTTTTTTTAAATATTAGGCACATTTTGTACAGTTGGAAAGATTTACCTAAAGTTTCAAAAATTAAAAAAAATTTTCCCCGCTCTTGTTTTTTTCCCCGGGGACCCAAAAAAAACCCTTTCACCGCGAAATCTGCAAAATTGAAAAAAAAACTCCGTTTTTCTATAGTATTTAGGCCATGTTTGACAGTTTTGGGTGTATTTGACCTACAATTCAAAAAAGTAAAAAAAATTTTCCCCTTTTTTGTCTTTTTTTTTTCCCTGAACCCGAAAAACCATATTTCACCGCGAAATCCTTTCAAATTGAAAAATCTCCCGTTGCTATAGTATTTTGGGGACATGTTTTACATGTTTGATTAGTTGACCACAATTCAAAAATGTAAATAAATTTTCCTAGCCCTTTTCGTTTTTTTCCCGGGGAAACCCCAAAAAACCCCATTTCCCGCAAAACGCAAAATTGAAAAATCACTCCGTTCATAGTATTTTGGCACAGTATTGACTGTTTTTTAGTTTTGACCTACAATTTCAAAAATGTAAAAATAAATTTTTTCCCACTCTTTTCGTTTTCCGTGAGACCCAAAAACCATATTTCAACCGCGAAATCTGCAAAATTGAAAAATCATCTCCGTGCAAATATTTTGGCACTGATTGTACTGTTGGATGTAGTTGCCACAGATTTTAAAAATGAAAAAAATTTTCCTAGCTCTTTTCGTTTTCCGTGAGACCCGAAAAAACCATATTTTACCGCGAAATCTGCAAAATTGAAAAATCATCTCCGTTGCTATAGTATTTTGGCACTTTTTTACGTTTTTGGGTGTATTTACCTACAGATTACAAAAAATTAAAAAAAAATTTTCCCACCTTGTCTTTTTCCGTAGACCCCCAAAAAACCCAAATTTCACCGCGAATCTGCAAAATTTTTTTAAAAAAATCTCCGTTGTTAAGTATTTTGGCACAGTAGTACAGTTTGAAAGTAGTTTGACCTACAGATTACAAAAATTTAAAAAATTTTCCTACTCTTTTCGTTTTTCGTGAGACCCAAAAAAAATATTTCACACCCCCGAAATCGCAAAAAAAAAATCACTCCGTTGCATAGTTTTTTGGGACATGTTTTTTTACTGTTTGGGGGGTTTTTGACCTACAATTAAAAAAATTAAAATAAATTTTCCACCTTGCGTTTTTTTCCCCGGGGACCCGAAAAACCATTTTTTTCACCGCGAAATTCAAAATTGAAAAAAAACATCTCCGTTGCTATAGATTTTGGCACATGTTTGACAGTTTGGATTATTTTTACCTACAGATTACAAAAATGTAAAATAATTTTTTCCCAGCCCTTTTCGTTTTTTTTTCCCTGAGACCCCCAAAAACCTTTTCAACCGCGAAATCTGCAAAAATTAAAAAAACATTCCGTTTATAGTATTTTGGCACATGTATTGACAGTTTGGATGTATTTACCTACAATTAAAAAATGTAAAAAAATTTTCCTAGCTCTTGTCGTTTTTCCCTGAGACCCAAAAAAACCCTATTTCAAAACCGCGAAATCGCAAAAATTTAAAATCATCTCCTTGCTAAGTTTTGGCACATGTAAAGACATGTTTTTGGGTGTAGTTTACCTACAGATTACAAAAAGAAAATAAATTTTTCCCACTTTGTCGTTTTTCCGTGAGAACCCGAAAAAACCTTTTTTTCCCGCGAAACTGCAAATTTAAAAATCATCTCCTTTCTATATAATTTTTTTTTTGGGACATGTATTGTACATTTTGGGGGTGATTTGCCTCAATTTTTAAAAATGTAAAAAAAATTTTCCTAGCTCTTTTCGTTTTTTTTCCCGGGGACCCAAAACCTTTTCACCGCGAAAACTGCAAAATTGAAAAAACCTCTCCGTTGCTTTTTATTTTGGGCACCTTTTGTACATTTTGGTGTAGTTTACCTCAGATTACAAAAAAATTAAAAAAAATTTTCCCCTTTTTTGTCGTTTTTTTT
>JAMCCL010000831.1:0-15380 GCA_024516035.1 Bactericera cockerelli
ATCTTTTGGCAGTCGATTGGTTGCTGAGTTGCTGCTCATCTAGTAAGTTAACCATGTGGTTTCGTGTGGGCGTAAGAGAAAGAAAGCTTTTTACAAGCGAATCATTTATTTTAATAATTTAAAATACCTAAAAGCAAATGAAAAAAATGTTCAAACAAATTAGACAGTGTTGTCCTCAGACAGCTTACCAAGGTTGACAGGCTATTGTAGCTTTTTTAGCTACCTTGTAAAAGCTTTTACAGGGTGAAGGTATTGAACTAGGGAAAAACGTTTTGACCGGCTTCAATCCAATAAATACATCCGCCATATCAGAGATAGTCTGCCCCTGCCCTTCGCCCATATTGACCCCCACATTACCAATGGCTTGGGCAGTGGACTGCAGAAGAACTCCTGTCCCATTTATAATTCTGCCGGTCTCATTTGCCGCTGAATCAGTAACAGAATCAATCGCTCTGAAAGTAACTTTGCCCAACGTTTTCACCTTCTTCAGTTGGTTGAATCCAAGGTCAACAGCGGATGTCCCCAAGTCAATGACATTATCCTTGACGTCCTTGCTGTATTGAGGAATCATGGACAATATACGTTCCGTGCGGTTGATGTTGTCTGCCAATTCGTTGATTCCCAAGTTGACGCCACTGCCCACCAGGTTGATTGTACTAGTCACAACTCGGCCTGAGGCTCGGGTCGTCTTTTTTAAGTTGTCACTTGTTGTTCCTGTGATGTCCTTCCCAACTTCTTTGAAGACATCGAACAATTTCTCTTTGGGTTTTGCCCGTCTTGTTTGTAAGGACAGTCTCGTTAGCATTTCCAGTGTTGTTTGCAAGGACTACCTAGAAACATCAAATGTTGTGAATTAATGTTTTACTGCAATGCGCCTTCTCTCAACAAAACATAAAATCACTATAATGTACTTTTCTAGAGATTTTTATGGATTTATTGATTACAAAGTAATAAAACCACAAGTGTTTCTTCATATTGATCTGTATATCTGGAAGAGGAAATGTAGAAAACTGGAAAATAAAGGCTACTAACTTATCATTTAAAATTAGAAATTTAAATGGATTTAAACTGATGATTGATATAAATCGATCATTTGCACGCATGTGTATAATTTTAATATGAAAAAACGAATGACTTACCTTACTCACTATCGATATTGAACCCTTTGACCCCCAGAACCAGTGTCCTGGGCATCGTTTCAGAAAGCTTTCTCACTCACGTAATTACTTATCTCCCTGTACTCTGATTGGGTATATAATACACTCTGATCGGGTTATTTGAACAAAAATTTAACAGTTTAAAGGGAGATTCAGGGATTTCAGGAGTGAATTTGTTTTTTGGAATAAGGCCCTGGGCTCCTTTCTTGTTCAGTAAGTAGTGTAAGTTGTGTTTTAAAATTATGCAATTTTTTAAAACAAAATTGATAAAGCATATTTTACAAAGTTTTTCTCCGTTATAAAAATTACAAAATCAACAGATTGAAAAGCAAAAAAAAAAAGAAACGAGGAAATACATATCTCTTTTGAGTATTTCTACCCCCAAAAACACCACTTCGTGGTTAAAAAAAGAAGAACGCCTCACTCAAAAGAATGATTATAATTAGCTAAAAATAAATGATATCAAATTGAGAACACCTTTACCCCCTCTCTTCCTAATCTCTGCACTCCTCTCCGAATTTATTCCTCTTATGTTTATCTTTCTTTATCCTTTCTAGGGGTCATCCCAAACTTGATTTCTCTTTAAATTTACTTGTTGCACGGCAATAAAAAATTGGCGGTCGGAGTATGATTTTTCTGAACTTATTTGATATGAATCGAGAAAATTACACCGCGACCGCCATTTTTTATTGCCGTGCAACAAGTAAATTTAAAGAGAAATCAAGTTTGGGATGACCCCTAGAAAGGATAAAGAAAGATAAACATAAGAGGAATAAATTCGGAGAGGAGTGCAGAGATTAGGAAGAGAGGGGGTAAAGGTGTTCTCAATTTGATATCATTTATTTTTAGCTAATTATAATCATTCTTTTGAGTGAGGCGTTCTTCTTTTTTTTAACCACGAAGTGGTGTTTTTGGGGGGATATCAGTTCTTTTTGTACAAAAATGTAGGTTCATACACTACTGAAACATTATGAATAACAAAGTAAATAAGCTGGGAAAATGTGAATGTACCAAGTTGTCTTTTTTTTAAGATATAGTTTTAACAGTACGTATTTAATTTTTCTAAGGTCAATATGTATTTGGATCACAGATTTGGCCCCTTGAGTCCCCAAAGTGAGTAAAAAATATATAAAATTTTGCAGTGCAAGACCTTTTGATTCTATACTCCACATGATTAGGTTTATTTTTCAATGCTAAATAGACCTCGGAGCCTCCTATGAGGGACACTAAAACACCTGGATTTTACAAATGCCAAAGAAATTAATTAATCACCTTATCAAGGTGAGGTAATGAGTGCT
This sequence comes from Bactericera cockerelli, assembly GCA_024516035.1. Lineage (NCBI taxonomy): Eukaryota > Metazoa > Arthropoda > Insecta > Hemiptera > Triozidae > Bactericera > Bactericera cockerelli. The sequence continues at coordinate 2,456 of JAMCCL010000831.1, forward strand.
CTCCCGTTGACCTTTTCTTACCCGAATTCTCTCCGGCTTGTTGCAGGGGTCACCACGAGTATTTTCTCCCGGAAATAAGACCATGCTTTTTTACATTAGGTATTTAACAAAATGAAAACTATAAAATTATCATTTTTATATAAGAATCGGCCTTTTATAAGGAAATCTTTAGAATCTCTAACTAATGAAAGGCAATGCCTTCAGTGTATAGTAGACTTAGTAGAGTTAGGTAAAATAAATAGAAGGCTATGCCTTAGGAATATAGAAGGGTTAGGGATAATACATAGAAGGCAATGCCTCAGGTTTATAGTAGGGTTAGGTAAATATATAGAAGGCCAAGCCTTGGGTTTATCATAGGGTTAGGAAAAAATACATAGAAGGCCATGCCTCAGGTCTACATATATCAAAGATTCCTAGGTGTTTTGATTATAATGTTTATGCTAGGCCTTAAATATGTAGATTTAAACTCAGGTAAAAATGCAAGCGACGCGACGGGAGACAATTCGGTGTTGATAAAACCATGAGCGGGAGAGAACTCGGTGGTGACGTCCCTTATCAATACCTCACGAGGTATGAGTGTACCCCGAACATAATGGACTGAGAAAAAAAACTTCCCTGAAGGGGATCGAACCCAAGTCATCGTGCGTGCAAGCCTAGTATGGTACCCACTTGGCTACAGACACTACTTTGTCACAATTTTTAGTGAGTAGCATCGACATTATGAGAGCTAATTCATCATATTTTATCTCCATCCAACCATGGTTATCCAAAGTCAATCTTGTAATGCCGCCACAGGTCATTGGCCAATTCTGCAACTACTAAAAAATTTCTCGCGAGGGTAATGGGGTCGTCATGAAGATCAAATATAAAGATCGGAAAAACAAAACAACGTTAAGCCCAAATTGAAAATATAGAGCTAAAAAATTTCGTCCCCGCCAGGATTCGAACCCATGCTGACTGGGTGGCAGGTTGAGCATGCTACCAATAGACAAAGTTGTCTTCTAAAGAAACGGACAGAAAATGAACTAAGTAAATTAATACTTGGAAACTTAAACATTAAAATTTTGCAGCGAGAGAGCGAGTTCATCTCGAAAAATACATACTGGCCAAGATCTGACCACTAAGCTAAGGATTCGAAGGTACCTACCCGCCAAAAAAAGGGAAAAGGCCCCAGGTGCCACCCAGTGGACCGGATGAAGGAATTAAATCAATAAATTTGGTATCTGCTCATCAAGATCTTTCATTTGATACCACTTAAGATTAGTATTATCCTTCAATTCCCGATTTGGGCTCCCAAAATCCGAGGCCCCCCAAATGGGACGCCCGCTTATAATTTAGAATTTTTTTTTTGGTCCGGGCTCATCTCCATTAAATCTTGATCACTTTAGACACCTCACTTAATCTTCAGTGCCAAGTTAAGGACACGAAGTCGGGTCTCAAAGGATCCGTATGAAAAAAAAAAACGGGGGAAAAAAAAAAAAAATTATGAATCTTTTCATGTCTTTCACGATTGTTGGGGGGTCTCGAAAATAGGGTTCCCGTTGGCCTAGGAAGTCAAACAAAAAGTCAAATCCAATCTATTTTTCAAAGTAGAGTCCATTTCTGCAATAAAAATCGCAATTTTTGAAATTCATGTTGCACTTTTCGCTGGCTGAAAGTACATGAAATGCATGGGAACTATATTTTCCGTAACCTTACACTCTGCCGGGCTGTCTCTTTCTTTGTATAGGCGTTCTTCACACCTCGGCCGAGGTGTTTGATTATTTATGCACTTAAAACCGACAGAAAAAAATAGGTTTTTCCTAAAACTTGGTATTGAAAGAATCAGGGAACTTTCAAGTTTGATGTTGTCTATTTGATGACTGGCTGTTATTTATTGATTATGAAAAGAAAAAAAAAAAAACCCGTGTTAGTAATGGAACTCACCCCAATTGCGCATCCCATGAACAAAGTCCAAAGTGTTGGTCTCGTTAGAAGCATCATGATGTGTTGAGGCAGAAATACACAATGATTACTAACATTCTTTTTTTAAATGTAAAAAAACATGAGGAAATTGTTGAATAATTAGTAATTAATGTTGTGCTCAACGCGTGGAAACTGTATATCTGGAGGTATCAGCTCATTAGCCTTGTCTACATTGTCTACCATGACACTTATTGTACCCTGTGTAGTTGAGTGCCTTGTTTTTCCACCATATTTTCAATGATGATAAAAGTAGTGACTTTTTTTCTTAATAGGCACTTTAACCATTTTTTTTTCTTCTTCTTATTAGGCACTTTGAACAATTATTGTATGGTCTTTCGTATGGTCAATGGTCATGGTGACTTTCTCATGTTTGTTTTAAAATATTTGATGGACTGTCGTCATCATACTCAACTGGGGTGGAGTTTTTCTGTCTTTCCTATCTCCGGTAGTGGATTATTCATATTATTCTCCTTGTTGGGTTATTTGTTCAGTAGTGTCTAGATTTATTACTTCCAATGGTTTTGTTGTTCAGTTCACACTGGACGACTTCGGTGCGAGTACTCGGGTAGAAACTGTTCTAATCAGCCTTTTTGGTAGTTTGTTTAATCAGGCTTCATTCCAGACGGACCTGACTATCACTCTCACTATCAAAATCCACGAAACAATACTTTCTATAACTTATAAATAATTAAATAAATAAACCTTTATTTGGAACAGAAATATTACATACATCAAAATTAATACATATATCAGAACAACTGGTTCCAATTCAGCTTATTTGCTGAGGTAATAGAAATTAAAACTCCTTTTACTGTGAAATTTTGTTTAAATAATGCATTCAGAGAGTCCGTCATTTGAACAAAATTTGACGGTTGGAAGGGACATTTGGGAATGTTATCAACATGAGAGCTTTCTGACATGAGACCCCGATGAGACTGAAAGGTATAGTGTTGGCAAATGATTGCAAGCTTATGTTGAATATTTTTCTCATGACTACTGAATATAAAATGGTGTCGCAGCCATAGAGTAAGTAATGGAGAAAATGCCTCTATCCTGTCACGTAAACAAGCTAATAACAGCTATCCAATATGGCTACCATTATTACCTCCAAAAGTATGTAAACTAAACAACAAGAAATAATTATGTTATGGTTGTGATTTCCTCTATTTTCCTCTGTGTTCCAGCCTATCCAAAATGGCCGATTTTATGTGACAGGTTCATTAATCATTACACATTAGATTGCACGTTATGGGTTATCCCTTACTTATCCCTCCTTGGTCGCAGCAGTCAGCTCTCATGGAGTTTTAAGTCCCTAATTGGCTCTTCATGCATCTTCTTTCAGTTATTGACATGTAAGTATAAGTGACTGGATGGAGGAGCATGCCAATTGCTAATTATTGCAGAAGTCATTAACAACACGCGTGATCACGTGGATAATTTCAGCTTGCTGTCTACTGTCTAGTCACCTAAGCCACGTCGTGACTAGACAGCAAAATATCCAAGTAGTCGATCGGCCCTGAAGTAATGCCACACGGCGCGGCGGGCGGTCCCAGGGCAACATATATTATATGTAGTAGAAACACAACCAAGAAGAGGTTTTTAGACGGTAAAAAACCTTCTCGCCGGCTCGCAGGCATTAACTGGTGTTTGATGCAAATTTTCCTCTTCTGAAAAAAAAAAAAAAACAATACTTTCCTTATTATAGGATAAGGAAAGAACAAAATAGTATTCGATGTTGATATGGCGCTACGTATCAACATCGACTACCAATGTTTGGTTGGGACAAATGTCAATTGAGTTGTACTATCAAACTTACACCGCTAATCTTTTTTCGCAAATACTGTGTCTTTCTCTGAAAACTGAGGCACTAATGATTTAAGGGGCCAACTTGTATAATAGGATTAGGTACAACAAATATTGAGACCGTCCTTCATATCGGAGTTTCAACCAATCAAAGCGTTCGACTAGAGTGACAGTCTCTTTGTTGAAACATCATTTTATAAATAGGCAGTAAATCTTTATTTTTATCTTAATTTAACTACTTTATGTTAATTAGACCAGAAGGATCATCGTGTTTTTTGTTATCCTGAGGAAGTGAGGACATCTCTTTGACATCTATCATGATCGCAACCTTCCCTCCGGTCATTGCCAGACTTGCTAATCTTAAGCTTTGGATCATTGAATCATATTCATCACAAGATTGATATCCATTTTTGCATCACATTTAAAATTCTTGATTTTTTAGGAACAGTTGTGAGTTTTTTTTTAATACATTTATGTTGAATATTTAGACAAAATTCTTGTTGGTTATTTTATTTTTATGTGAACTGTACAGATTTTGTTATTATTGCTGAGTGTTTTCCAGAAATCTGAGGTTAATATGAAGTAAGTGCATTATACTCTTGTTATCATAAGATTTTTTTTATCATTATCATGGTGTATTCCGTATTCCATACTTATTTTGTTTAAAATTCATATGAAGTTCTAAAAGATGTTAAGAAGACTTTATTCCTCAAACGGATTGAAATAATGTTGTTACTGTCATTATTTAAATAAATATTGATGCGATATCCTACTTAAAAAAAGTAATGCATAGGGGAGACCGCTGATGTTCGGGACACTGACATGTTAGGGACATGCTTGTTTCCTCTGGTTTTATGAGCACAGTAGGCCTGTGCGTCGAATTACACCATCACAATTCAACACCGCTTTATTTCCGGTTGAGATTCGAAGGATAGGGGTTCGGCTTTTTCAGGTAAGACATTTTTTATGTTTTGGATGGTGCAAAGTTTTTTTTTTGCATCCAAGTTTTTTATTTTTGTATTTTCTAATTTTATTCGCATGTGTTTAGAAACTTATAAAATGAGTTTAATATATTCTTGTGGTGCTTTAGCGTATAGTGATTCATTTTAAAAGATATTTATTCAATACAAAAATTGTTTTATGACGTGATGGTAGTGAATCTATGTTAGGGACACTATGTTAGGGACAGCAAGGAAAGTGTCCCTAACATCTCCAATCGAAATTGAGCAGATGTTCTTGTCAAGTTTTTAATCACTCGATGGTTTTTATCCAAAAACTTTAATATTGTGTGTCTTTTCATCGTTTCAGATAGACATCATCAAAATGCCTAATCGCCGGTATAAGATGAAGACACAGAGGGTCTCAGTTTTCGGTGGATGCATATTTGCATATATTATGTGTGTGATATCTGTTGTTAAACAGATCATATCTTGTTAAATTTTTGTTATTTTTTAAGAAAAATCAGAGATATTATTTTACCAATTGATCTCTTATTATTTTGTTTTAAATTACAACTTTTTTTGGAAAAAATAATTTTTGCCTTATCATTTATATTTCCTATCTAGAATAACAGGTCCCTAACATCGTGGACGGTGTCCCTAACAACACAGCTCCTACGATGTTAGGGACAAAAAAGTTAATGAGGGAAAATGGAAAAATCTCTTTTTCACTTATAGTTAAATTATATTATGTGTTGCCTAAACGTAGAAAAACTAAATTTTAGATCTATGGTATTTACTTTCAACAAGAAATCTTTGAAGGAAAAAATTATAAAAATCCTAAGAAAAAATCGTCCCTAACATCAGCGGTCTCCCCTAATTATTATGATTATATTTAAATACGAAGTACCTATAAATTATTAATCAATGGTGTTGGTACTTACATAATGGTATTAATATGCATAATTCTCTCATTATTCGCTTTATCGATTTCGAACAGCAGTGGCAAAAAAAATTATTGCTCTAAAAAATAATAATCAATATTTTATAAGACAAAGCATTATTTTCTTAAATTTGCAAATCTGCAGAATTAAACATGACAGGAAATTGATAAGACGGACACTGGTGCTATAATAAATTGTCTTATACGTTTTATAAAAATATTCATAAAAATTAAGTACATTTATATGTTGACTTAAGTATACAAGTATACATAATCCATAGGTGTCTTTACATACACAAAATATAGTCTGCATGTGTATGTCATTATTCTAAATACCTTCTTCTAAACATATTTTTGTGCAAAGAAATCTACCTACTCGCTAAATTTCTTGCTGAGGCTGTTCATGTTCCTTCAGAGCAATAAAATCGTCTCAATCACATCCGGTCCCAGGCAGAAAACGAAATGAGGTAGGCGAATTTTTGTGTCTGTTTCACACGTTTGCATTTCCGGCAACAGGTTCCTGTCACATATACAATAGACACCCTCGAACATTAGACCAATGAGTTTGTTGTCTTCGATTTTTTGCTGTAATTTTTTTTTATATATTTTAATATGAGTAATTTACAACCTCTTTATTTCCTAGCCATGAAACAGCAGCTATTGAAGGCCCTTGTGGTTTGTGTTGTAGCTTTCCCATTTGCCCATCCCGTAGTATGGCTCCCCTATGATGTGGGCAAGAAGTGACACTATACTTCCCATTTAGGTGCTGGATCAACACGAGCTCACTGGAAGGTATCACTCACATACATCTTAAACCAAATTTTGAATACAATTTTTTTTGTAGATCTGGATTTGAAAACAGGACCTTCCACATGGCAATCGAGTATCTTACTACTAAGCTAATCGTGCGCTTTATTATCCATTATTTTTTCACGAGGTATGAGTGGACCCTGGACATTCAAACATTCAAAGTATTTTTTTTATCCAGCTGAGTTTTGAACCCAGGCCACCATGCGTGCAAGTCCCTACTCCTCTCGGCCACGGTGACATCACTTTGCAGAGAATTTTTCAGTTGCCACATAGGCCTGGTATGCTAGTTTCTGTAGTTGGCATACAGAAGTGATGTATCTTTCACGCTAAGGTATCAAATCGTGGCGTTTATTATTATCGGATGCATCCAGAGACAGATAGGGGGATTTATTTTTGTGTCATTTTCGGAATTCCAGCGGTCAGAGAGAGAGAGAGAGAGTGAGAGAGTGAAGAAGAAAATGAGAGAGAGAGAGAGAGAGAGAGAGTGAAGATTGAAGAAGAAAATGAGAGAGAGAGAGTGACGAATAGATAGATATGAGAAGGGACAGACGAACAAGAAGAGAGTGAGAGAGATAGAAAAAGGAGAAGAGAGAGATAGAGAGGGAGAGAGAGAAAAAGAGACAGAAATACAGAGTGAGAAAAAGAAGGAAAGAGAGAGAGAGAGAGGAATAGATGCAGGGACGAAAAAGAAGAGTGAGAAAGATAGAAAAAGAAAAGGAGAAGAGAGAATTTCTGGACAGGTGTAAAATTGGCCGGGACTCAAGAATGTGGAGCAATATTATGGGTTATGACAAGTGAGGCATTTCTGTCTGAGCCTGGGTGGGGCAATGTGCCGGCGTCGCGATAGTTCAGAATTCCTGTTCATTCATAAGATGTGGCTTTGTTTAGGGAAAACTGGAGATTTTATGTGAGTAAAATAATGTGTGTAATAGCACTCGAGACGAACAAAAGAATTTTCCCCGGAACTAGATATGATCACAATGAGTGAAATTTGTCCTTTTTCTAGATACACTAGCTACAACCGGCACTTTGTTGCCTATTTGAAAATGGTAATAAGTATTTTCATTTTGATAATTTTCTAGGTAGTTTGACGGTGGTTTAGCGGGGGTCAACTCTCATGAAAATTTCATTACCTTTTTCTATACCACTTCGCTGCCAAACCTGCAAAGGTTCAATTACCAATTGGCTATCGATTTTGCAAGGGATCAAGTACCAGTTCGCTCCGAGTTGAAATTCATTTAAAGAGGAGAAAATAACAAAATGTCTAGTTTAATACAGAAAATGTCATGCAAAAATACATAGAAGGCAATGCTTGATATATATAGGTTTAGGTAAAATACATAGAAGGACATGCCTCGGGTTTAGGGTTAGGAAAAATACATAGGAGGCCTTGTCTTGATATATAGTATAGGGTTAGGTAAAATACATAGAAGGCCATGCCTTGGGTTTCAATAGGGTTAGGGAAATAACATAAGGCCATGCCTTGAGTAAGAAGAGGGTTACAGGAGCCAACTGGTATCAGATAACTGGCGTACGGTTACCTGAGAAAATTTCATCTTCAGAGGGAAACTGAAATGCCTCCTTTTATATATAGAGATGAGAAAATACGACATCATTTCATCATGTTCTTTTGATACAATCGATTTCACAAGTTTTTATTCAGTCCATTTTTTATCTCAATTGAAACTGGTAAAGTACCCGAAGTCCAAGGTTAGCCACAGTATCATGAGAGTATTACGTACCCATAATTTACTTTTACTTCATTATCAGCAGAACGCAGTCAGCCATTTTCTTATCTAACCGCAGATTGAAACCCTCTTTCATGAAATTTACTCTTTTTTAATAGGTTTTTTTATTGAGACATAATTCAAAGGATCATTTAATGATCAACGATCGGTATTTTACTTATTCCAAGATTATTGATGTCAGTAAAGTATTGGATTGATCCGATACAAAGCATACGTCTCTTGTTCGTAATTTATAAATTATAAATGATCTCTTAATCGTAATTTTAATCTTAATTTTAACGTAATTTATTTATTTATAACTGATTACAGAAATTTGAAATACTCATTAATCGTCAATAATAAATTTTTAGGTCAATGTTTTGAAAAAGGTCGCAAAAGGTAATACTTGAAAACTCCCGAGTTTTGACTTCTTATGTTTGGAACAAATACACTCCAATACTTGGAAACTCCTGAGTTTCCACTTGTTATATTTGGAAGAAATAATCTCTAATACTTGGAAACTCTCGAGTTTCGACTTCTTATATTTGGAACAAATACACTCTAATACTTGAAAACTCCTGGTTTTGACTTTTCTATTTGGAATAAATACTCTCTAACTTGGAAACTCCCGAGTTTCGACTTCTTATATTTGGAAGAAATACACTCTAATACTTGGAAAACTCCTGAGTTTCGACTTGTTATATTTGGAAAAATACCTCTAATACTTGGAAACTCCTGAGTTTCGACTTCCCCGTAGAGAGCAATGTTCCCAGGATAGAACCGTCCACATCGCCAGAGCCTTGCATTCTTGAGAACGCTGCCATTATTATGTTTAATACCCTACATGTGCGTTTGGCTGACACTTGAACACATTATTAACTTTTCGAAAAAAATAAGTGATGATGAAATTAATTCCTACGAAAATACAAAAACTGAAAGGTGTGTGTTTAGTTCTTTCTGCAGTCTTGCACTTTTAACATCTTGAAAAATACGTAAAATTACTGTTTTAAATATTAATTTTAGTTGTTTTTTATAATTGTCTTAATTTGTGTGTTAATAACTTTAAATTTTTGTGCTGATAACTCCCTATGGTTATTATTTTTACGATTACTGATGAACTCTTAAATAAATTATAATATATAGGGGATAATTAACTGTTATTATGTATTCGTTCTTTCAACAACAAATAAAAAGCTGCTGATTTGAGAAATACTTATATTTTATTTACTGTACCTACATTTTTTTGTAATTGAATAAAATTGAAAACTCCTGCCTTTAGTTACGTACTTAGATAGAACAGATTTTCTTCAGGTAAGAATTTTTCTCTAGAGTGAATTTTGAAGACCATATTTATTATAATAAGAGACGCAAACAGAATAGTAAAAGCAAACTCTCTTTTTCTCTAATATTAGATCCCCCCAAAAACACCACTTCGTGGTTAAAAAAAGAAGAACGCTCACTCAAAAGAATGATTATAATTAGCTAAAAATAAATGATATCAAATTGAGAACACCTTACCCCTTCTCTTTCTATATCTCTGCACTCCTCTCTGAATTATTCCTCTTATGTTTATCTTTCTTTATCCTTTCCTAGGGGTCATCCCAACTTGATTTCTCTTGAAATTTACTTGTTGCACGGCAATAAAAAATGGCGGTCGAGTATGATTTTCTGAGCTTATTTGATTTGAATCGAGAAAATTACAACCGCGACCGCCATTTTTTTATTTGCCGTGCAACAAGTAATTTCAAGAGAAATCAAGTTTGGGATGACCCCTAGAAAGGATAAAGAAAGATAAACATAAGAGGAATAAATTCAGAGAGGAGTGCAGAGATATAGAAAGAGAAGGGGTAAGGTGTTCTCAATTTGATATCATTTATTTTTAGCTAATTAAATCATTCTTTTGAGTGAGGCGTTCTTCTTTTTTTAACCACGAAGTGGTGTTTTTGGGGGATATCATTCTTTTTATACGAAAATATAGGTTCATACACTTCTGAAACATTATGAATAACAAAAGTAAATAAGCTGGGAAAATGTAGATGTACCAAGTTGTCTTTTTTTTAAGATAGAATTTTAGCAGTAGGTATTTAATTTTTCTAAGGTCAATATGATTTGGATCACAGATTTGGCCCCCTGAGTCCCCAAAGTGAGTAAATAAATTTGCAATGCAAGACCTTTTGATTTTATACTCCACATGATTAGGTTTATCTTTCAATGCTAAATAGACCTCGGAGCGTCCTATGAGGGACACTAAAACCCTGGATTTACAAATGCCAAGAAATTAATTTGTAATCACCTTATCAAGGTGAGGTAATGAGTTCTCTCCCGTTGATTTTTCTTACCCGATTTCTCTCCGGCTTGTTGCAGGGGTCACCACGAGTATCTCTCCCGGAAATAAGACCATGCTTTTTTACATTAGGTATTTAAGAAAATGAAAACTATAAAATTATAATATCGCCTTATTTATACTGCCCGATTAGGACTATTAAGTCCCATTATTCCAGCAGTAAGCTCAAGACGTATTATTATGTGGTAAAAATCCCAAATAGGAGGATAACTTGTCTTGTCCCGGCTTGGTTTCGAACCCGCGACCTCTGGAATCTCTGGATTCACACAGTGCCGCCTTTACCACTGAGCTACCGGGACAGACAATTATCATTTTTATATAAGATCGGCCTTTTATAAGGAAATCTTAAAATCTCTAACTAATGAAAGGCAATGCCCTCAGTGTATGGTAGAGTTAGGTAAAATACATAGAAGGCCATGGCCTCAGGAATATAGTAGGGTTAGGGATAATACATTAAAGGCAATGCCTCGGCTTTATGTAGGGTTAGGTAAATATATAGAAGGCCATGCCTTGGGTTTATCATAGGGTTAGGAAAAAATACATAGAAGACCATGCCTCAGGTCTATATCAATGATTCCTAGGTGTTTCGATTATAATTTTTAAGCTAGGCCTAAACTATCTCTATATATAAATCAGAAAAAAGGACTACCTACCTACCTACCTACCTACCTACCTACCTACCTACCTACCTATGTTTGTTTGTTTGTCCGGAGTTGTTTAGCCAAAACGGTAAGAGATAGCGAAAAATGTCTCAGAATTGACCCCCCAAAACCATTATCGCTTTGTCCAGAAAAATTATAAAAATTTCAAAAAGGCATTGCTGTCCAGCAGTACGGCCATGCCTTAGTAAATTTGAAATTTAGTCCCGTTGCAAAGCAGGGCAAACGCAGTGTAGGATAAATCAGGTAAAAATCAACTACGCACGGGAACAATTTTGGGGTTTGAAAAAACCAAGCGGGAGAGAACTCGGGGTGACGTCGCTTACAATACCTCCGAGGTATGAGTGTACCCGGACATAATGGCAGATAAAAAAAAAACATCCCGAAGGGATCGAACCCAAGTCACGGCGTGCAAGCCAGCCCCACTACTTTGTCACAACTTTTTTGTGATAGCACGATTTTATAGAGCTAATTCATCTATTTTAACTCCACCCAAACCATGTTTGCCCAAAAACAATCCGAAATGCCGCCACGGTCAGGGGCCAATTCTGCAACTACAAAAATTTTCCTCGCAAAGGGGAAGGGGTCGTCTTTAAAGACAAATTTTAAAAAGAGGGAAAAAAAAAACAAGTTAGGCCCAAATTAAAAATTAAGCAAAAAATTTCGTCCCCGCCAGGATTCAAACCCCCAGCTGACTGGTGGCAGGTCGACATGCTCCCAAATAGACAAAGTTATCTTCTAAAGAAACGGACGGAAAAAAACAAAACTAAATTAATATTTGGAAAAACTTAAACATTAAAATTCTGCTTTAGAGAGCGAGGGCATCTCGAAAAATAATACTCCAAGATCTGACCAAAAAAAACTAAGGGTTCGAAGGTACCTACCCCCAAAAAAAAATGAAAAGGCCACCCGGGGCCACCAAGTGGACCGATGAAGGGAAAAAAATCAATAAATTTGGTATCGCTCATCAAGATCTTTCATTTGAACCACTTTAAATTAGTATTACCTTTAATTCCCCGTTTGGGGTCCCAAAAAACCCCAGGCCCCCAAAAGGCCGCCCGCCTTTTAATTTAAATTTTTTTTTGGTCCGGGGTCACTCCATTTAAAACTTGATCACTTTAGACACCTCCTTAATCTTCATGCCAAGTTAAAGACACGAAGTCGGGGGCTCAAAGGGTCCGTAGAAAAAAAAAAAAAGGAAAAAAAAAAAAAAAAAAATAACTTTTTATGTCTTTTACGATTTTTGGGGGTCTCGAAAATAGGGTTCCCGTTGGGCCCAAAGTCAAAAAAAAAGTCAAATCAATTTTTTTTTTCAAAGAGATCCATTTTTGCAATAAAAATTGCAATTTTTAAATTCAGTTCACTTTTTTGGCTGAAGTACATGAAAGCAGGGAACTATGTTTTCCGTAACCTACACCGCCGGGGTTCTCTTTCTTGTATAGGCGTTCTTTACACCTCCGGGCCCAGGGGTTTTTATAATAAAAGAATCACCATGGCACAGTGATTTGCGCGTAGGCATTTACGCACGTTGACTTGGGTTCGATCCCACGGGGGAGGGTTTTGGGGGCCCTAGAGCAGACCAGGGGGGATTTTAGGCAAACATAAGATATTTTGGGTTTAAAAAATATGGCAAAGTCCATAACTGCGCTACCATAAATTTTTTGTATAATAAAAAAAGAAACACATAATTTATTTTTTTATTAATAATAAAATTTTTATGGGCGGGGAAACGAATC
>JAMCCL010000832.1:0-15356 GCA_024516035.1 Bactericera cockerelli
GTTTACATAAATCCTTCTGTGATCAAAACACTTTCTTAATGGCCATAACTCAAAACAGCCTTACATCAAGGAGAGAACCAAATATCTACTGTCTCAGATTCAACATGAAATGAGATTTACCACAGGCTTATGAGTTATGAGACGTGTCTGCCGCATTATCGTGTAGGCGTTATGACTAGAAGACTATCATTCTATTCTATTAGAAGCGATTGCTCTATTATTTATCGCCATACATGCTGCGTATTTCAAAGAGAGTCTAGTTTCCATAAATTGGTTCAAATGAAACAGAAACACGTCTTATAAATAGCTCCACGTCTTGGGCTGGATAAAGTTGTCTTGAGAAGTGTTGGAGCTACAAGGTAGAGGAATGCAGTGTGTGCGGCGCGGCGGTCTCTAACCCAAGATGAACTGTCTGCTGATTCTCAATTTGTTGGAATCAACTTGATTCCTTGTCCAAGCACAAGCGCGACATCTGACATGATTGCATCTCTGTCCTTTGCTACTTGGGACGAAATTGGCATCTTTCCCGAGACTTTATATTTTGTTGACTCCATAAAAGGAATACCAATTATTCTTGATTACAACACACGTTGCAAAACAAGAAGTCATCCATGTGCTGCTTTCTACTTCACACATTGCAAACAAACCTACGTACCATTAACTGGGTACATGGAATACACATTAAACATACATTTTATTGTATTTCTACTGTTAGTGTCCAGTCTGTTCAATACTGTGGGACGTACCACTGACATTTTATATTTTAATAACACAAGTTGTGTAAACTGTACACCTCACTCGAATGTTACGCTTCTACTCTTATCATGGACGTCATGTAAGAGAATCAACCCTCCACTATTATGAATAGTCTGGATAGAATAAATTCTAGTACACAATACTGATTAATTCATCAACAAAATTCACAAAAGCCTGTCTTCCTACAGCTTCAGTGGTACATAAAAAATCCTTTCAAAAGTTAGAATACTTGAGGAAAGTTTAATGATAAAGATCTATATATACTCTATACACTCGTAAATACACCCGAAGTGAAATGAGAGACAAAAAGCTTAGTGGATAGTGTCAAGACAATAAAGCTTTTTAAAGGATTTGCAGAGGATACACTTCCTCAAAGTACAACCCCGATCCTCCCTGAGCTCTCCCTAGCATTTTTTCTGAAACATGTACAATACGTACATATGTATGTATATACCTACTTCAAGTAGAGAGTAGTAATGGCATTCCTCCAAATTACGTTTCAAAATAAAGAGGATTTTCATTTGGAACTTCCTTGGAAGGAAGGATTTGCATCTGGAATACAAACAGAACGTCAGGCCGGATGCTACTCAAACAACAGGTAGAGAGTTTTCAAGACGCAAAATGATTATAATGAACTGGAAGGATAAAGATAAAGACAAAGTTAATTAACGAAGCACCAAATTGAGGGAAGCTGATAAACATTGGGACAGGGTGGGTAAACCCCAGACAAATATCCAGCGTTTCCCGACACCTGCTAACTGAACGCCACCGCCACCATCGTGCCGGGACACTGGGTACACATTATTCAAATTCTCAAGTGAGTGTTTCGTTCCGAAGTAAGAGCGTAGAGTTAGAGTGGCACACAGTATTCAGGAACTTCTTGAGTAAGGAAAGTAGAAAAGGATTCTGTCCAGCTAATTACTACAGAGACGTAGGTGCCTGGGTCAGTCATTGTTGGAAGAAATTGCCGTCGGCATTAGGCCTACCCTTAATCAAGTTTTAATTTTATAATTTCACTTTGTAAATATTCCATGTATGTATATTGTATATGTATATTCTTACTGTAAAAAAAAAAACTTGATCGAATTTGTATGATAATTGTTACAAGAGAGCTTGCAGGGATAGTTTTTTCGGTCGGTAAAACCAGTAATACAGTTATAAAATAAAAATCTGTCATGAATTTGGCATATTCAGCATATGTATTATATTTGAAGAAATAAACAGCTCGAGTAGAAAAGGAACTTGCCATTACTTATTTATCCAATAGTATCTCCACACTAGAGCTACACAGAACTTTTCAAACATCTCAGGTAGAGTTTATTGTATAGAATATCACTCTATCCATCATTCCTTGAGTTTGTTTGCTTGAAAGATGAGATTGTTATCCCAACAACTTCTAACTATTCAGATAAAATTTGAACTTAATGGCATCGTACTCAAATTCTAATGGCCTATTTTTGCGACTACAAAATGTACAGGAAAGGTTTAATCTCTATCTAACTGTTGCCAATAATTAGGATTCAAGATACATAAATTGAATGAGTGTCTGGAATAACGGCGTATGTTAATTTTTACAACTTTTCAGGAGAAGGGTTCAAATATAGAAGCTTAATATTACATACGTCGTCATTAAAATAAAAAAAGAGGTGTCATATACATTTATCATGTGTGTTAATCAGAACTACTCAAACTCGACTAAATAAATTATTGCCGTTCTAAACAAATCCTAAATCTTAGCACTCGAACCAGTGAACTTCAGGTTACTAGTCCGCGCCCTTGTCGATCGAGCTACTTACGTAGGTCAGACTTTGAAAGGAATTATGAAGGTGTTTGATTAATAAAATAAATTTTGAGAGAATATCTCGAAATGGGAATGAAGTGTCGTCGGATGTCATATCACCGAAGTGAAGCAACGTCAGTCATGGGAAAGGGCATAAAGCCATGCAGGCGCAGCCGGTGATAAGGAGCTGCGGAATTCTACCACCCCCGGACGAAAAAGAAAGGATTTTCTCAAGTCCTAGCTCGTACACAATGAAAATTATCACACATTTCTAGAACAATTAAAGCACAATTGTTATGATTTGCATGGTAAACAAACTAAAACTCTTTAGATACTGAAAGAGCGACTCTATTAATCCCATTTTAATCCGGTTCATGTGGCAGCACCATTTTCCTACTGGCCGCATTTGAATCCATGCATTGTTGGGTTCATATCATGGTAACTCATGAACTAGTATTCTGGGTTTCTGGCTCCATTCAGATTGGGTGAGGTTAATGCGGATGAGAAGATCATTGTTTTGCCCTACGAATAGAGTGCATTGAATATGGTATTCAAAAGGACGTTAAACTATTAATCCTTGAAATTTACCAGAGATAAAGGCTTTTATGATGAATGCTACCACAGCACTTCTTCATACATAAAAAACCATTTAGGGAATGTAATTGTAACATTAATTAAATGATAGAACATGTTACACATGCATGATTGCGTACCTTCATAACTAAAACATTTATGACTTGTGCGAGTAAAAAATGTTTGCGTCCTCCTACAATAATAATAAACATAAAAAATTGTTCTTGGGCTGTATCTTGAAATTTTGATCAAGTCGTGGAGTGCATAATAGCTATAAATATGATAATGCTAAGTTCTTTGGTACGTGGGTAAATTACACTCATTAATTTTATTAAATATTACACAACCTCTTATGTTGCTGCATTTGCCGATCTAAGAGAATAGTTACTAGCAGATTGCTGGCTCCGTCCAACTTTATCCGGGAGACTTGTCCATCACAGTAAAAAATTTACAGACCCAGAATGCGCCTTCACTGCCTTCTATTGGAAAAAGGGATTTTTTGCTTAATATATATAGAGAAAAATTAAAAGGCAAAATGAGATTCACAAGACCTTACATTTCCCCTTATAAAACAAACGCAAAATCTTTTCACCCTAAGTTTCCCAAGGTTATTTTAACCTTTCATATTTTATGAAATTAGAATAATCTTAAGATTACTTTGATTCATCCTAAACATTCAAACAAGAATTTATAGTAATAGTTTATAATAAAACTCTTTAGTGGAAGGTAACCACCAGGCGAGGTTAATTCTCAAAGCATTTACTACCTACTAACCCTCAGAGTCTTATAAGTAAGTCGTCACGAACTCAAAATTAATGCACTGGGTGGGATTCAAACCAACGGATCCCTACGCTACCTGGATTGCCGGAATTGCATTAGACCTATCCCCCAGCGAATGATTAGAAAATATAGTAAGTTTTTACTAGGCCGACCTCTGTGGCTCAGTGGTTAAGAGCATTAGTTACTGACCCAGAGGTCGCGGGTTCGAATCCCAGCCGGAGCGGAAATTTCTGACCAAAATTTTCCATTTCTGGAATGGCATGGATGTAAAGGTTAAGTGCCCTGAAGTAATGCGAAAGCGGTTCGGGGCACACTTACCTTTTTATATATAAAAAAAGTAAGTTTTTAATAGAATTTTGCATCGAAGCTGTACATATTATTACATGGGCAGATAGACACCTACTGACTTTTTGTAATGAAGTTCATCTTTAGCTTTGACATTAGCGTTATTCTCTCAACATACAAAATGAGAACATCACAATATAGGTAGGTATTCTGATCTCCTGCACTCAGAATCCTTGGAATTTATCACCAGTATCTTGCTGTTACAACAACAGCTATGGAGATGGTTAAGTAATGAACGTTGGAACAAATTGATGGTATGTACATATTATACACCCTTGATTTCAATGCATCCGTATGAATTATAATACATTTATAGACTTTGAAAAAACAAAAGCAGACAAAAAACATTTGAGAGTCCACACATCGGGGAAGTAAATATTAAAATATCTCGCGTACTTGTTAGTTCTTAGAAGCTAGCCATAAGCTTTTTTGTGACTTGACAGAATGTGAATTTATAAGGAAACACCCAGTAGATATTGTTGTTAACATGAGTTTGGCAACTATAACTTTCTAGACTAGAGTATACTGATTCCAGAAAAAGAAGATTATTTTCAATTCCCAAAGAAAAGAAAATGCAAGCAAATTTTAATGATACGTTTTAACACAATACAATTTTAGTACTTTAGTTGATTACATTAAAACTTTTTAACTGATAAAAACGGAATAAAGATGTTTTACAAACACAGGATTTAATTCAATAATTAAAATTGACTGAAGCCAGAAACTTTTTGACTGAGCGAGTTTTATTTAACTACTGCTAAGGATGATAATTGTAATGGAGATTTATTAATGTAAGGAGTGCTGTTGGCTAATTAAAAAACTTTACAGTGAAAAAAGAAAACTTTTTCGAGTAGAAAAATAACTTTTGAAAATGTGATTAGGTACCATTTTCAGCTTGGATTGTCTCTTTAAAATTAATAATAATAATAATTAAAAAAAAAAAAACATTCTCATCCTCGTGTTTTTTTTTTGTCTTGTAAAAATAAATGTAGAGTTTTTCTGAAGTAAACATTCAAGCAGTGATTCCAAAAACCAAGCAAAATTATAATCCAAGCAAAATTATAATCCAAGCAAAATTATAATCAAACTTACAGTTCACATTGTGACATCAAAAATTTGATTATTGCTCAATTCGATTTTCTGGGTAGTAAATAAACTAATGATAGCCGTAGGCATTAGCACCGCCCTTGATCAAGTTTTGTTTAGTAATTTTAACTTTGTTTCTTGTAAATTGTATATACCTACTATATTTTGTAAATAAAACTTGATTAAATCTGTTTAATAATAATGTTATTTTCATTCTCTTTAACATTAAAGTATGTACATATATCATAAAAGTATAGTGCTATAATATCATAAAACAGGGTGGAGGACGGAAAGTTCATTATTTGAAAACATAAATATTAAAAACGAAATAGGTAAATATAGGAAAAATTCTTTTTCCACTGGAAAGATAAAAGTGTGGATTTTCATTTTAAAGTGGTTTTGGGAACAATATCTTTAAGATAATGGTCGGCACGGCTTGGTCAATATATTGCTACAGACGATTTTGGAAACTAATTTTTAACGTTGCAACATTATTTTCAACGTTAGAACTTACAACAACTTAACAAAATTCAGCCATGGGTTTATTAATACGTGCTACGGATCCCTATCTTTAGGGGCTTCAAGCTTTGAAACTTTATTATTTTATTTGGTCTTTTTTAAGAAGAAGAAAAACCAATTTTTTTTTTAAGATGAGTGTTTCCCAGCTTTTTTTTTTTTTCGTAACCATGAAACAGGAGCTACTGTAGACGCTTGTGGTCTGTCTGTGTAGCCTGCCCATCCCGGAGTATGCCTCCCCTCTGATGGGCGAGAAGTGACACAATACTTCAAATTTAGGTGCTGGGTCAACACGAGCGCACCGGAAGGTATCCCTTACAAACAACTGTAACCAAATTTTGAATACAAATATTTGTCATAGCGGGGGTTCGAACCCGGGACCTTCCGCAAGCGAGTGCTTAACCACTGAGCTATTCGTGCGCTCATAAATTGGTCACTAAAAAAAGCTGCCTGCGGCGCTATCCAAAATCTATTCCGTATTTAGTTTTCATCGGTTTTCATTTGTGTAATTTTATTCAATTAGAGACCTAGGTACGTAATCGTCGACTTACTGTTCAAGACGTTTTCTCCTTTTTGTTTGGCGTAGGTTTCCTTCAAAGGATCTATAGTTGGTACTAACTACTCTTTGGGCACAGCGTTTTAAGAAATATTACATTCAGAACTTTCTAAAAAAACGCCTGCGGCGCTTTCAAAGTGTCTGTGGCTTCCTTGCAATAATATTTTAGATTCATTTCTAAGACGTTTTCTTTTATGAATATGGAAGTGAATTTCCTTTGACTCATTCGACCCATTGAATAATTTGTTTAAAGTTTTTAAGGAATAGCGAAATTAATAGACGTTTTTGTAATACCTCTATGGCGCTAGCTCTCGAATTGCGTACTGTCTAAAATAGGGAAAGCCGATGCAATGCAATGACTTCAGTTATCTATCTTGTCTATTGATTTCTCCCTTGGTGTCCAGATGATTGAAGTAGAACTTGGAAGTAGGTACTGACTGATCAGAAACCTCGTGAGTGAGTGTTTCTCAGCAAAATCACCTGTTCCTCATCTGGATCTCTATCCAGTCCACTGAGGTTGTGAACAATGAGAAGCCATTGTAATTGTTTACCATCATTTACCTACTATAGGTACCAAGAGCTGTCCTAGCCAGTTTACAACTGGGAATTCCCGCAATTGCTCAATGATTAATACGCATGAGTATCGTGCGAAGCATGAGCTAGGTATGTGAGAGACTCAATTACTCATGCCACCTCGAGTGAAATCTGTTCTGATAACAAGTGAAACTCTAACAAGAGGGAAAATATTACGATAAAACTTATTAAATTTCTTTTTGTCATTCCGCAGAAAGAATAGTAGCCACCATACACAGGATACACATATGTATGTAGATTTGTAGATGTTAAGAAAGCGTAAATCAGAAGGGATAAGCCAGCGTGGATGGAACGTTGGATATACCCAGTTCTCGTTCTGTCACAGATGTGAAGCTGTAAGCAACGTCCAGTAAGGTTAGGAATTGCCCGGGTGACATTTCAAATTCAAAAGCTCACAATAATATTTCTATCCCAATCCAGGCTGAGTGAGGTTAATGTGAAAAGCTGGGCTGGTTGATAACTTTCCAGCGAATTAAGGGTACGACCCCCACACCGATATTAAAATATTAAGTTGTAACGGACATTAAAGAACTTTTGTTAAGAATTTTCACGAAAACAGAGCAGGTATCAAGGAAAAAACACTGTCAATTATGGACACAATACTTCCTCGTGATTGTTTCACATTGTATACACGAGACAATTTTTCTGCTAAATCACTTGTATCTCCAAAACGACAGAACCGATTTTCTTCAAATTTGTTTTATATGGTAGAATACTATTTTTCCTACATTCTAGATTCATGCGCGGATATAGCCCTCTTGAACTGGGGGGGCACAATCGCACAATATACCTAACTAGCGGGTTACACCCGCCGCTTCGCAAGCCTATCACACAAACACGCACGCACACGCACACACACACCCACATACACACACACACACACACACAAATGTCAATATCTTTCGTGTCACCCATCCATTTCTTGTCCTTACTGGAGCTCAAGAATGGCTCATCAGAATTTCGCGATCAATAAGTCAAATGAAGACTCCAACCCTTGCAAAAACACTCTCGGTTTGAGTTGATAGTTCGTCACGACATATTTCGAGAAAAACTGTCATTCAGGTCAAAAAACGTAAATACTTGTTGTTTACCCATCCATTTTATGTCCTTACTCAACGTAGCTCAAGAACGGCTCATCAGAATTTCGTGATTGATATCTCAAATGAAAACTTGAACCCTTGCTTAAAACTTTCTCTTTTTGAGTTGATACACCGCCGCCGCGCGCCGTGGCGCCGTCACGACAAATTTTGAGAAAAAAAATGTCATTTCGGTCGAAAAATGTGATTTTTTTGTGTCACCCATCCATTTTTTGTCCTTACCCCGTGTAGTTGAACCATAGAGATATATTCCATGATCCAAATGGACTTATAGGTAAAATTTCACGTTTCTCGGACAATCTGTATGGATTTGACAACTTTATTATTTAGTTATTTCTTATTGGTCTTAGAATTGGGAATTATTTTGCGTCCCGTGCCCCCCTAACTTATTGAGATCATATTTTTACGGGATCAGTCTTAGAATTGGGAATTATTTTGGGCCCCGTGCCCCCAAATTTATTGAGATCTTTTTTTTTTTACGGGATTAGTCTTAGAATTAGGAATTATTTTGGGTAACGTGCTCCCCTAACTTATTGAGATCTCTTTTTTTACGGGATTAGTCTTGGGTGCAATAGTTCTAAATAATGGACGCAGCACACAGGAATTCCTTCTATTTGTAGAAAAGACCCCCAGGAATTATGTATGTACGGGATTAGTCTTAGAATTGGGAATTATTTTGGGTCCCGTGCCCCCCTAACTTATTGAGATCTTTTTTCTTACGGGATTAGTCTTAGAATTGGGAATTATTTTGGGTCCCGTGCCCCTCTAAATTGAGATCTTTTTTTTTAAACGGGATTAGTCTTAGAATTAGGAATTCTTTTGGGTAACGTGCCCCCCTAACTTATTGAGATATTTTTTCTTACGGGATTAGTCTTAGAATTGGGAATTATTTTGGGTCCCGTGCCCCCTAAATTGAGATCTTTTTTTTTACGAGATTAGTCTTAGAATTAGGAATTATTTTGGGTAACGTGCTCCCCTAACTTATTGAGATCTCTTTTTTTACGGGATTAGTCTTAGAATTGGGAATTATTTTGGGTCCCGTGCCCCCCTAACTTATTGAGATTTTTTTTACAGGATTAGTCTTAGAATTTGCAATTATTTTGGGTCACATGCCCCCTTAACTTATTGAGATCTTTTTTTTTTACGGGATTAGTCTTAAAATTGGGAATTATTTTGGGTCCCGTGCCCCCCTAACTCATTAAGATCTTTTTTTTTACGGGATTGGGTATAATGAAATTTGAGAAATACCGCTTACCGAAAAAATCTGGGGGGGCACGTGCCCCCCGTGCCCCCCCCTATATCCGCGCATGTCTAGATTCGACAAAAAATTCTGTATCGGCAAATGGTGAACCTTATTTTTGATTTTTTTGTCCAAAATTTCGGATTTTCTTAATTATCAGAGTTAAATTATAATTATTAAATAGCCTATGTAAAACAATAATATGCATATACATACAAAATCGGGTGTACCGTTCACGAGATATAAGCGTTTAAGTAAAAAGTTAGTGGTCAGGCGCATGGTCTCTTTCACCAAGAACCGCTAGTACGAATTTGATTAATTTAAAATGGGACCATCTACAGAAAGTCTCCTATATGTATGCAAAATTTCATCAAAATCCGTTGAGTAATTTCCGAGATTTCCGCGTTACAAGGAATCGTTTTGCTAAGAAGGTTATGAAAGGTCCAGAAATATGAAAAAAATTGAAATCGGAGCAAAAAAAATAATTTTTTTTACAAAAACGAACACAAGTAAAATATTCATACCCTAAAATGAGTGCACAAGATAAATGGATAGTACATATCATAAGGAGTCTCACTACTGCATAGCACAAGGAGTCTCTCTACTACATAGCACAAGGAGTCTCACTACTACATAACACAAGGAGTCTCACTACTACATAGTAAAAGGAGTCTTACTACTACTTAACATAAGGAGTCTTACTACTACATAACACAAGGAGTCCCACTACTACATAACACAAGGAGTCTCACTACTACATAGCACAAGGAGTCTCACTACTCATAGCACAAATAGTCTCACTACCACATAACACAAGGAGTCTCACTACTACATAACACAAGGAGTCTCACTACTACATAGTAAAAGGAGTCTTACTACTACATAACACAAGGAGTCTTACTACTACATAACACAAGGAGTCCCACTACTACATAACACAAGGAGTCTCACTACTACATAGGAAAAAGGAGTCTCACTACTACATAGGAAAAAGGAGTCTCACTACTACATAGCACAAGGAGTCTCACTACTCATAGCACAAGGAGTCTCACTACTACAAATCCCAAGGAGTTCCATTATATCACTCCACGAGGCGTTATCACAGTAGTGAGTATATCTATCTTCTCTGTTATCACCAGATAGTTGCTTCTTATCCTTACCTCATCCCACTTCATGAACTTCTCCCCATCCAGCATACACTGAGCAATTTCCACCAGTTTCCTGTCCACTGTGGAGCCTGCCCTCGCTGCACTCATCCTAAATCCAACAAGTTGAACACTACAATATCAAAAATAAATAATCTATAAATTTTACACTTATTTTATTTAAAAATAATAGGATTTTTGCTCATAATCAAAAAGAATTTAGCATTATTTATTGAGATTTCGATCTTTTGAAGAAGCGGGAGATTATGAATTTAAATTCAATTCGTTATTTTAAAGTATAAATTAAAAGTAACACAATGAAAATATTGTTAACAGTTAAAAAAAAAAAAACAACAACAATTTATAAACAGATTTACACGCGTGTGAAGATCACCCAAGAGTTGGGTCCGCCACGGGATTCAGCCTGTGGTTCATCCCAGCTCCAGCTGTTGACTGAGCCCGAGTACAGCTAGACTCTCTGCTCTTGATAAAATTGCCTGGAGCCCTTGGAGTCAGCTGGCAACGCGCTCTCGGGAACTTTCACTTGAACCTCGCGTTATCAGTGATTCGTCCTTATCAATGAATGGAACTTTGGCGGTGTGTTCCAAATTTGACGCATAGGGCGCGCCATCTGTTCTGTTTAATCTAATTTATAATCTAATTTATTTTGGCATGCGTTTTTTTATTATTTCTTTTATTCGTAGAATTGCAAGTGCAAACCATGCATTCTAGCATTGTCACCATGCAAGTTGAGTGTCGAATTCCAAGGAAACATTCCAACATGACTGATAATCACTTAGGTAATATACAGGGCATCCATAAAGTCTCACCCAGGCCTGGGTTTCTCGAAAACGACTCAAAATATCAGAAACGCAAAAACCCGTATTCCTTTATTTTTAGGAGGATTAATTTTTAGCCAAAGAAAATTTGCCTACACGGCCCCAGTCAGGCTGGGCATGGAACAAATTTAAAATCTTAAATAGAAGGTATGTCTTATTTTATTTATTTTTTATTTCTTCATTTATTTACACTTTATTAATTGAACATATTATATACAACACAAATAATTACAAATTAAAATACAATATAAAAGAAGAATAAAGAAAAAATAAATAAATATATATATACTGTACCTAATATGTCTTAACGAAAGAACTATGTCTTGTGGCATAGTGTGTTAAAGGTATCGTAGAGAGAAGTTCATTACAACAAATTTCAGTGAGCTACAACTTACCGTTCTCGTGATACAGGGTCGGACGTCCTGCGTAAAATCCATAAAGATTTCTGCCAAGGATTTAATCGTGTCATGGGCTTTGGACACTTTTATTGCTCATAATGAAATCCCTTTCAAATTTTGTCAGGTATCGTTTCTTGTATTCAGAATTTACAATAAGTGATATTTGAAATTCCACTGTTTGAAGTAAAATCAAACAAGGTTCCTGCGCTCGGGAAAATATACCATAGATATCCTAACAATTAACTCTTTCTATACAGCCAATAATAAAATAGGTGCATGTGATACATTAAAAGAACTGTAATTCTAACCAATTCTACTAATCACAGCAAAACATTATTTTCTAACAATATGAAAACATCAGTTTCCGTTGGATCACTATTGTGAAGCATCGTCAAGCATGTTGAAGACATGGGTTAGGTCGATATCCGTCTTGGGTTTGAATCAATCATAAACTTCACCAATGTGATCATGGTCACATCCACTATTTTCTCGCATAATTATGTAGTATAGTCTTATAGACTACAGGGTGTCCGAGTTTTTTTTTTAGATACTTTCAGAAACGATTCTAGGAGTCAATATAAGACTTTTTTTCTTTAAGCATATACCGAGAAATGCTTCCTAAGCGAGATAAAAAGTAACAAAAAAGGTGTTTTTTTATTTGAGATATATTTTTATTTTAATATACTGCCACTGTAATTGATGATGGTAATATTATTTTCATCATAAGAATTCTCACAGCAAGTGTTCAAACTGTTTTCCACCATTCCGTAAGCACACATTTGCCCTTTCCACCAGTGATTGTGTTGCTGCTCTGCATTGATCGGGTCTAATTTCTTGAGAACATGCAACTATCCTATGTCGAAGGGTTTCCAGATCATTTCCAGATCATTCCAGATCATCATCTCAAATAAAAAACACCTTTTTTGTTACTTTTTATCTCGCTTAGGAAGCATTTCTCGGTATATGCTTAGAGAGAAAAAAATTCTTATATTGACTCCTAGAATCGTTTCTGAAAGTATCTAAAAAAAAAAACTCGGACACCCTGTAGAGGTGTACTTGTAAATTGTAGTTAGGTTACTAGCTAATGGATTGGAAGGTGTACGTTCTCGTTTATTTGTATATTTTGTTCTTGAAAAAATTATATCATACCATTACACAAGATTAATTTCAATTACCTCAGGTCTAAACCCTACATTACTAGCAGTTGTACGCGTAGTTTAGGGCTATCATGTACAATTTATTTACTGTACACATTTGTTGTAGAAAGTGTTTAAAATACCATAACTGTAGGTATATTTTTTTACAAAACGAAGTATCCTTTTTTCACATTTAAAATATAACTATATGAACTTCTAGAGGGCGGAATTCTCTCACGAAAACGGCTAACACAGCATACATACGTTTCATCGCTTCAGTTATCTCCCCGAGATAGTTATACAGATACACCTAATGTTGAGACAGGTGAAATTACCTGGGCGGCGTAGAGGCGTAATAAATAGCTGCCGGATAATAAACGAGCCACCCAAATTGCGAACAAAAGAATTTCTCCTGTGTTTTTCTTTCTCCCGGTGAAATGACTAAGACAAATTACGCCCTCCGCGCCTGGAGGAGGGGGGGAGGGGGGGGGAGGGCTCAGCAGAAACAGACGAGGCCAATGTATTGCAATGCAAACTCACCTTGGAGAGATTAGCGGGATTAATGTTGAGGAAAGGAAAAAAATTGTACACGTCGAGTGTGTGCCTTTTTGCATGCACAAAGTCTTGCATTTGTTGTGAGTCTTTTCATTACTTATTTTCCAGTTCTAAGTCCCGCTCTCTGATTTTATTTAGCCTGGCATTCTTTTATATATTACAATTATAGTGGGGTGTGCAGAATTTATTATAGGACTTTTCAACTTATTTTATATTCTCATGTATCCTTTGCCCATAATTCCGCCACTGGTCGTTGCTCACATTTTTCCTCATGAGGTATGAGTGAACCCTGGACTTTCAAGTACAGAGCAGAAAAGTCCTGATCTGCTGGGGATCGAACCCAGGTCACCGTGTGTGCAAGCCACTACCCACTAGGTTCTGTCTTTAGTGATTGAGGCAAAATAAGAAAGAAAATTAATCGAAAAGCAAATATTTGAGTGTGGGGTGCCAGTATTTTATACATAACTTTTACATGATACTGTAGGTTAGGTTAGGAAGTAATTTTACTCTAGATTTTTATTCTCAATAGGAATATAAAATCATAGAAGAAAAATCTGGTGTAAACATCACACGACTTTCCTTATCATATTAGGAATGGAAACAGCACCAAAAGCCCCTGGTGACTCAGAGGTTCAAATTAGCTAAAAATAAATGTCAAATTCGTAATCAGCACCTCAAAATCATTGGATTTGATATGTAGCAACCCCCATCTAGGGTTAATAATAAAAAAGTTAGTCCAAGCGGGTTCCCCCAAAATACCGGTAAATTGAGGCCGGGTTCCAAAAAGTTCAAGATATCAAAAAAATGATCAGAGTGAATCCCTATTATTTTTTTAATACGAAAAAATGTTGTTATCTAACTTTTTTTGTGTCTTTAACAAATTCAAAGAAGCGGCGCTCGCGGCCAATATTTGCGGCCCTACGGCCGCATCTTGCGGCCGATTTCAACCAAAAGTTTTGTGGTTCGTCTGGTGTATAAAATAATAAGCATACCAAATTTCAATACTCTAGCAGCGAGCTCTTGCCGTTCTCGAGATATCCTGTTTACACACACACAGACGGACAGACAGACAGACAGACAGACGCACGGACCAATGGCTGAAAACAACTTTTTTGGTATCCTGAGGCTATGATTCGTCCAGAAATGTGAAAAACTGGGTGGGTCAAATTTTCGACGAATACAATACTTTCCTTATTATAGGATAAGGAAAGTAAAAATAACGGAACCAGATTGACAAAATTGTTTGGAACCCGACGCCTAATAAATTACTAGTAATAATAATTCAATGTTGAATAATAATAATAATTCAACATGCAACATAATAGTGAAAAAAAAGTACCAATATACAGGGTGGGGCAAAAGTCTGGAAACCCCTGAATAACTTTCGAATGGCTTCTTCGGTCAAATTAAAATTTTGTATAGTAAACCGGGCTAATAAGACCTTCTTTTAGAGTGGGGTCGATTTTTGTTACGGTCCCCCATGTCGGGGCCAGGGGGGCCAACTTCATTTTTTTAAATACGAACCCCAACCTTGCGATACATTTTTCAAAAGATCTTTAAATAAGAAATACATTGGTGCAAATTTTATTTTTTTAATAATAACTGTTTGCAAATGGCGTCCAACTTTGTGTATGCAGTAAAGTCTGGAAACTCCTGAATATCTTTAGAAAGATCTTTCTCAGTAAATTTAAAACTGTGCACAGTAAGTCGGGTTAATTAGACCTTTCCAAAAATGAATCGCAAGGTGGGTTTCGTATTTAAAAAAAATGAAGTTGGCCTCCCTAGCCCCGACATGGGGGCCTGTAAAAAAAAATCGGTCCCATTCTAATATAAGGTCTAATTACCAAGGATTACCGTACACAATTTTAAATTTACTGAGAAAGCCCCTTCGAAAGATATTCAGGGGTTTCCAGACTTTACTGCATACACAAAGTTGGACGCCATTTGCAAACAGTTGATA
>JAMCCL010000833.1:0-15321 GCA_024516035.1 Bactericera cockerelli
AAAAAAAATTCTCCCCAAAAATTTTTTTAAAAAAAAGATTTTAAAAAATTTAAATCAAAAAAAAAACCCTTTGGGTTTTTTTTTCAAAATGAACATGCAAAAAATTCCCAAATAAAAAAATTCTTCTAAGTTTTTAAAACCCCGAGACAAGAGATATGGGTAAAATTTAAAGGGGGAAAATTCTTTTGTGAGAAAAAAACTCTTAAAATTTAAAAAAAACAAAATTTTGGAGTTTTTAATTTTTGGGGGCCGAAAAAGTTTTGTTGGGCGTTTGTTAAATTTTTATTCAGGAGGGACAATCAGCATCAAAGGATTTCAACGAAAAACGTTAAAAAAAAAAAAAAATTGATGACCTCAAAATTTAAAAGTCAAGGTTCCTAAAAGAAGTTAAAACCACAAGTAAGATTCATGTGGGTTTAAAACCCTGGGGGGGGTAAAGGGACTTATGAAAAATATGTAAAACCCCCCCTAAAAACCCGCATTGAAAAGGGAAAACCAAAAAAAAAAATAAATTTTTGGATTTACCCACCACCCCCCTGGGTATTAATTTTGGGAAAGTTTTTCATAAATTTGGGAACAAAAAAAAAAAATTGATAAACGTTTTTAAAGCCCTTGAATATAGTTTTGTAAGGGTTTTACTTCGGAAAATTAATATTTCGGGAAAAAAGGTTTTAATTTTTTAAAACTCATTTTTTAAATGCAAAAATTCCTTAAAAGGGAATTTTGAAATATTTCAACCCACTTTTTTGAGTTTTTAAAGGATAAGAAACCCAAAAAAAGAAAATTTTTAAAATTAATTTTAAAAAAAAATTACAAAAATAGTTTTTTTAAAAATATTGAGAATGTTAGATTTTTTTAAAGAAAAAGAAAAAATAAAATTTTTATTTAAAAAGTTTTCGTGAAAACCCTTATTAGCCAATTTAAAAAAATTTTCCCCTTTTAAAAACCCAAAAATTTTTTTTTTTAAATTCCCCCAGGGGTTTTTTTTTTATTAAAACACTATATTTTTTAAAAGGATGGTGAGGAACAGGGAGAAAAAAATTTTTCCCCCCGGGAAAGAACCAGGTAGGTTTAATGAGGGAACTATTACCTATTTTAAATTTTCTTTTATGATAAAAATAAAAAATAAATTTTTAGGGGCAAAGGTATGGTGAATTAAATTTTGAAATTTGGTTTTTTCATTTAAAATTTTTCTTTTTTTTAATTGTTTTTAAAAAAATTAAAAAGAAAAATTTTATAAGTTTTTTTTTATTTTTATAAAATGTTTTAAAAAATTTAAAAAATTTAAAGGAAATTTTTTTTACTTTTAAAATTAGATCAAATTTTTAAAGAAACCCAAAAAAAATTACCCCTGAAAAAGCAAAAAGGATTTTTAACATTTTGGGTTAGGGCAATTTTATACATTCCGGTCTGTTACATAAGGAAGGTTTTTGATTTTTAAAAATAAAGCTTTTTTTAAAATCACCAGATTTTTTTTTTTTTAAAAAATATTTCATTTTAGTTTGGAAAAAAAAATTTTGAGGGTTTAGTAACAAAAATATTAAAAAAATACAATGGGGAAATTTTTAAAATCCAATTTGTAACTTTTAATTTTCCCCTCAAGGGGGGGAATTAAAAAATTTTTTTGTAAACTTGTGGGGAACATGGGTTTATGTTTAAATTAAAACCCCCCCTTGCTGAGGGGGAAAAAAATTTTTAAAATTTTTAAAAAAAACAAAAATTTTCGTCCCCAGGTTTTAAAAAAATTTATTTTTCCCCATTTTCCGTAATTTTTTTAACAAGGTTTTTTGTGGAAAAGGTTTATCCTTTTAGTCATTTATTTGGGGAAAAAAAATAGTAAAATGGGTAAATTTGGGGGACTTTTTCCCGGGGGTTAAAATTGACTTTTTATTTTTAGGGGGGGATTTTTTTTTAATGGATTTGGGCACCCCCTTTTAAAAAATAAAAGCTTTTTTTAAGGGAAAAGGGGAAAATTTTCAAAAAAAAAAAAAAAAGAATTTAAAAAAGTTTGGGAAATCCATGTCTCGCCCCCTTTTGAAAAAACAAATTTGGTTACAAATTTAATTCTAACCCCAGGGAAATTTTTGGGTTTTTGGGGATCCCAAAAAAATTTTTTTTTTTCCTTTTGGGCATTTTCAAAATTTAATAAAAAAAATTACGAAAATTTTTTTAATTTTTTTTTTTTTTTTCCTTAAAACAACTGGAAAAAATTTGGTAAATTTTAATTTAAAAAGGAGAGGATAATTTTTTATTCTGTTTTTGTTTGGGGAAATGAAGGCAAAAAAGCCCCTTTTTTAAACAATGTTTAAATTTTTTTTTTTTTTTTAAATTTTTTTAAATTTCAATTTTAAAAACTTTTTTTTTAAATTTTTTATAGTTTTTTTTAAAAATTTTAAAAAAACTGAATGTTTAGAAATTTTTTAAAAAAAAAGTTTGGGGCAATTTAATAAATTTTCTGCGTTTGATGGAAAACACAGTTTTTTGGAAAATTTTTTTTTAAAAATTAAAAATTCTTTTTTTCATTGTTAACCGGTTCCCAAAAGTTTTTTTAATTAAAAAAAAAAGGGGATCTTTTATTTGGGGTTGGGGGTTTTAAAATTTTTTTGGATCCACGCCCCCCCACGTTCCAATTTAAAAAA
Organism: Bactericera cockerelli; assembly: GCA_024516035.1. Lineage (NCBI taxonomy): Eukaryota > Metazoa > Arthropoda > Insecta > Hemiptera > Triozidae > Bactericera > Bactericera cockerelli. Next base: position 2,640 of record JAMCCL010000833.1, read on the forward strand.
AAATTTGTTTTGTAAGGGGAAACTAGGAATTATACAATAAATTTATTGTACCCCCTTTTAGATAAATTTATTTCCCCAATTAAAAATTGTCTAAATTTTTTAAGAATTAGGGAAAATTTTTTTTTAATTTTTTTCAAATTAAAAATAATTGTTTTTTTTGTACTTTTTTTTTGAGCCCCCCTTTTTTTAATTTGGGAGAAAAACCAACTAACAAATTTTTTAAAAAATTTTTGAAAGTTTAAAAATAATTAAAAAATTTAAAACCCTTTTTTTTAAAAATTAATGTTAAGGATTTAGAAAAAATTTAAAATTTTTAAACGTGGGCTTGCAATGAATTTTTATGAATTTTAATTAAGTTTAAAAAATTTGGATTTTTTTAAAGTATTAGTTTTTTTTTTGTTTTAAAAAAAAAATTGGCGTAAATTTAAAAAATTTGCTAATTAATTTCCCCTTAAAAATAAAAAAACGGGGTTTAATGGAGTTTTGGCAAATTAATTTTAAAAATTTTAGGTGGGGAGTTTATGTTTTTTATTAAAAAAAAATATAAAAAATTGGGGTAAAATTTTCAAAATACAAAATTTTTTAAAAAAAAGGTAAAAAAATTTTGACTTTGTGAAAAATCCTTTTTTAAGCTGTCTTTAAAAAAGGGAATTTTGCCCCCAAAAAACCGTTTAAACCCCCCGGGGTGTGGGGTTTTTCCCCAGGGAAATTTTAATTGGTTAATGAAAAATGGCCCCTTTTTTGTTGGGGTTTTGCCAAAATTTGAAAATTTTTAATTTTAAACATTTTTTTTAAAATTTTTAAAAAAAAATGTTTTTCCCTTTAAGTATAAAATAGTTTTTTGTAAAAATTTTTAGTTTTTTTTCCCTAATTAAACTAAAAATTAATTATTTTTTTTTAATTATGGAAAACAAATTTAAAAGGTTTAGATTAAGGAGGGGTACCCAAAAAGAAAAAATGGGTTTTTTTTAAACATTTATGCCCAATTTTAAAAAATTTTTTAAATTTTTTTAAAATGGGTTTATAAATAAAAAAAATACCTTGTTATGCTTTTTTGGAAAATTTTAAAAAATAAAATAAAAACCCAATTTTTTTTAATAAAAAATTAAAAGACAAAATCCAGGGCAAAAGTTAATTAACTTAAATTTCTGGTTTTTAAAAAATTTTTTTAATTTTTTTTTTTCAAATTTCCCCTTAAAAAAAAGAAAGAGTTTAAGCCCAATTTAAATTTTGAAAGGGTTCAAAAAGGTTTTTTCAATGGGGTTTTTTTTTTTTCTTTTTATTTTTATATTTCAATTTTAAAGTTTTTTTGTAAATTTTTTTTTTATTAAGTAAAATAATAAATTTGATAAATCCCCTTTCTGAAAATAAAAAATATAATTTTTTTAGGGATTTAATTCCGTTTGATTTTAATTTTTTTTTTTTTATTTTTTAAAAATTAAAAATTAAAAAAAATCTTATATTAAAAATCAAAAAATTTTTGACCTTTTTTCATTCAAAAAGCTATAAACAAAAACAATGGGGTTGCCAAAGTTAATAAAAGCAGGTTTTCAAGTGGAAGATTATTAAAAGGGACCGATCAGGAGGTGAGAAAAAAATTTGGTCATCGGATCTCTACGTTGTTATATCTATTCAATATTCGTTTGGAAAATTTTTAAACTTTGGAATGAACATACAAATTTTCTTTCCCCTTTCCCCAAATTTTTTAGCGGGTTTTTTTGAAAACAAAATTTATTACATATTTCTTTGTATTGAAAATGATTTTTCGAACATTTTTAAATTTTTTGTATTTTAAAGAATAGAAAAAATTGTTGGTTTTAAAACACAACGTGCTTTAAATAGAGAGTGGAAAAAAAATGTGTTTCACATTAGTTTTAAACGTGCAACAGATATTTAGAAGGGGCAGAACCCTTTTAGGGGGTATCTTAAATTGGGTTCTTTAGATTATTTTTTTATTGAAGATAAAAATTGTTTGGGAGATTATCCCTTGGACTTTTGAAAGGGAATTTCCCTTTTTAAATAGTTTCTAAAGAACTTTGAAGTTTTTTCAAACATTGGGGCTTGTTTCAAGAAAGGATTTAAAAAAGCTTTTGGTTGGCTTTTTATATTTTTAAGAAAGCTTTTTTTTTTAAAAAATTTTAGTAACTTTAGGTTGAAAATTTGTTGGTTTTTTTAAAAAAATTGATTTCAGAAGGGGGGTGAAGAATCAAACCAAGTATTTAGGGGTTTATTCTGTTGGCTTTGTTAACCAAAAAATTTTTTTTAAATTAATTTTTGAATTATTTGCTTACTAATGGGATAATATAAAAAATTTATTACTGAAAACCCCCTTACATCCGTCTGATGATACCCGATTTTAGCCATTTGAGTGGGTTCGAATCCAAGCGGCGCCGATTTTTTGTGTTGTTTGTTTCTCATCTCCCTTTAGAAAGGGGGGGTTGTACTGGAGGCGGGTTAATAATTTCAACAAGTTTTAATTATTTGGGTATGTACCTCACGCGTATAACAAATTGTATTAATTAAGAATTAAAAAAATATATATTATTACAATCCCCCGTAGTTTTGTTTTTGGGGTCAAACTGTTTAAAGGCTGGCTTGGAAAATACGTAAGGACTTTGTTTTTATTATAATTCTGGGGGATAGTGAATTAATTTTCCTCTTGGGATTTTCACAGAAATTATTTATCCCGGGTAAATGTGAAGAAATTATTCCTGAAACTGGGAATTTCGGCCTAAATTGGGATGGTTATTAAATCCTTTCATCCAATCTGATTTAAATTTGGGATGACCAAAAATAAAATTAGGTTGGTGAGTACGACAGGACCCCTTTTGGGGTAATTTTTAAATAAAATTTAAAGGGTTTTCGATAAAAAGATATATTAATCAGTTGTCTGTTCCGGTTTTAATTTGCTGTTTTTTGCGGATGGAAGGAATTTTGGAGCAAACAAATTTTCCATGTTATAATATTTTTTTAAAAATAAGTGGGTGTAGCTAAAATAACAACATCTTCTTAAGGGGGTCTAGATATTATATCCCAAACTATTTACTTAAGGGGGCGTTTAAAACCACCATTCGGGAGTTTTTAAATTAACAACTAGAGGGACAAAGGAGTTTGGGGGAAATTTCCACTATGTAGACAAATTTGACATTCAAAATTTTCCATAAATGGTTTTTATTTAGAAACATTTTTATGAAAAATCAGAAATTAATAAAGGGAAAAAAATTTAATTTTTAAAAAAAAAAAAAATTTAAAAAAAAATGATTTTGATTAAATTAATTAAATTTCTAATTAGAATTTGGGAAAAGGTTAGGTTTTTCTGGTTTATTTAATTTTTAAGAGATTTTTCAGTTTTTTATTTTGGTGAGGGTCAAGCTGTGGGTGTTGGTTTAAACCGTTGTAAATTCCATGATGTGGCAAAAGTAAAATTTCCATATGTGTACCAAATGGCATTGGTTGGGACCTCCTTGTAAACCCTGTTACAAATTTCAAAATTTTTTTTTAAATTTTTTCCAGGGCTTTCCGAGCAGGGGACTTATTGAACCATGTGGGTTTAACAGGAAAAATTTTTTTCAATGAAAAAACTAGATCTTTTGGGAAAGGTGGGGGTAATGGTAAAGACTCTCGCGAGGGTTTTAAAGTTTAAGGGGATTTTTACCTACTAATGGTATTTTACGCAAATAAATTACTTTCTGAGGCTCATGTTTTAAAATCTAGTAAGCCATTGGCATGGCCCGATGTAGGGCATTGCGGGTTTTGTTTGGGGTGGTTGTTTGTAGGGTTGGGGTTAGAGTGTCGGCCAACCCGCTTTTAAGGGAGAGTTAACAAATTTTTTCATTTTTTCTTTTTATTTTTTTAATTTTTTCCCTAATTTAAAGGCTAGGCAAAATAAATTTTATTTTAATAATTTGGCCTGGTTTGGCCCTTTAAACACCATTTATTTTAATTTATTAAAATTTTAACATAATTATGATAAGAAAAAATTTACTTAAATATATTAAAAATTTATTATTTTTAAAGGGGTTTTTACTTTAAATAATTTGAGCATTTATTGAAATTTGAATTTTTAGAAAACGAAATTGTTATGGGAAATGTGTTAGTCCTGATTGAAACGGGAAATTTTTATTATTCCCAAGTTTTAATAGTTATACAATTATGGAATAGGAGGGTTTTACTCAATTTCTAAAAAATTAGGAGGTCATTTCAAAAATTTAAATTGCCAATCAATAAATAATTTATGGACAGTTTTTTGTTAAGAGACTATTCTGGGAAGGTTCGGTTGATTGGAGATTTTTTGACTAAAAATTTGGTCTTTTTTGGAAGGGTTCTACCATGGTTAAAACTATCAGTACCTAAATGGAAATTTTTAGTTTATTTGCCTAGGGGAGCCATCTTGGTGGGTTGGGGCAACTTTCCAAGGAAAAAGTCTGTTTAATTTGAATAAAAAAGGTTGAAAAATTATTTTTGTAATTTTTTTCTATCCCAAGTTGGGTTGGGGAAAGCGATGAGGGGCAATTTGCAGGTTCAAATTCTCAACTGCTGGACCAATAAGTTACCCAATTATCTTTTTTCCGGGTAACAAGATACCAAAAAGGTAAGAGTTTTAGAAAAATTTTGGAATTTTGTAAAAATGATAACCACTATACCCACTGTTTAAATTGAAAGAGACTTTTCTACTAAATAAACAAATCAATAGGATTTTCTATCATTTAAAAAATATTTAAAATTTTTGTTGGGCAATTTTTAAAAATATTTGTTTATTAATAATCGGGACTTTTTTAATTTGATTCTAAGTTTTAATTTTAGAATTTCCGCTATTTTGAAAATTTACCCTTTGATACCTTGTTTTGGGGTTTTTTTAATAAGATAAAAAAAATTTTTTTTTAAAGATTTATTTAAAATTACTAAAATTTATACAAGTTTGCATTTAAAATGGCCTTGATTAGTTTTAATTGTGTGTGATACAAATTGTAGAAATTAAGTGACTGTTTAAAATAGTGGAAAATTAGTAACAATTAAAGGAATCCTATTTACGGAAAGGGAGGGTAAATTTTTATTTATTTTTTAATTTAAAATTATTTAATTTTAAACAATCAATATGGGAAAAATTTGTGAAGGAATATAAATAATTGAAGAAAAAAACATATTAACTAAAAATTTAATAACATGGGAAAAACATAATTTTATTATTTGGACATTCCATGTATTTAAAAAATTTTTATATATGTATGTTTTTTTAATTTTCTTAATTATATTGTCCTTTCACAATAATTTTTAATAAATTGGATGTTAAAAATAAAAATTTAATTTAAAAAATTTAAAAATTCAATTAGAATAAGATTCTTCCGAATCAATGGATTCTAAGTTTTAGGGTTTTAAGCTCAAATTCAATTCTAAAAAATCTGTATTATAACTTAGATCTTATTTTGAACATGGCAAAATTTGGGATTTCGAAACAAGGTTAAAAAATAAATTCAAAAAATCTGGTGTAAAATTTAGATTTCTTTAATTTTTAAAAAGGGAAGAAAAAGATATCAAAGGTAACATTTTTCAAAAAGGTTTAATTGGGATATCAAAATCAGGAATGTGTAACAATCAAATTAAACAAAAAATTAAAAGAAATTGGGGCTTTTAAAAGTTCAAATTTTAAAAATTAGTAATTATTTTTTTTTAAATTTTGGGAAAATTGGTCAAATTTTTTGATATTTGGTTGGGGTAATAAGAAATTCTTCTACAAATTTAACTTTTAAGTTGGTATATTTTTTACACAAAGACAACGGGGAAGGGCCAAAATCTTTTTAATTTTGTAGATGCGGGAAAATTTAGAAGAGATAAATTTTTTGGAAAATACAAATTTTCCCAATAGGGAAAGGAATTAACACAAAATGAAACGTAATGTGCGGAACCAGGAATTTCTTGACGTGACAATTTTTAAAATGGGTTTCAGCTTCCACTTTGAAACAAGAAATTGCTTTAATCAGTTAGGTTTAATATAGTATTTTTTCTTGAGAAGTGAACTTCACATGAAAATTCCCTTATTAGGTGGTCCCCCAAAAACGATAAAGGTAAAAATTAACTTTATACAAGAAAAATTGTCTTATCCCTATGGATGCAACGAATTCACTGCAATTGACCTAAGAATTGATTTTTTTTAAGATTTGTTAATTGTAAACTTTTTTAGATTTTTAAAAATAAAAAATGGGGTAAAACCATTCTTTTCTATTGACCAACGAAACCTGGAATCATGACTTTTTTTTAAAAAATCAAGCTTTAATCAGACTCAAATCATTATTTAAAGTTTCCCCCTTGTAAAAAATTAATTTTTCTAATGGGTTCAGTGATTAAAAATTTAAAAAATTTTTTTTGCTTCTTTAATTTTTTTTATGTTTTAAAAAATTAAATTTTTCAAAAGTTTTTGGGACATCCACATTTTCAATAAAAATTAATTATCAATTGGGTTTTTTCACATTTTTTAACCGTAAGAAAAATTTACAAAAAAGAAAAAATGGAATAAGATTGATTTCCTAATTTCTAAAAAGCGGGGGATTGGAAACCCCACCAACCCACGCCACATACTAAAATACTATAACCTTCTTACTGGGGACGGCCCAGAACCATGGGTGTCGGAGTGCTTTACAAAAGGTTGAGGGTCTAGTTTGCAGAATTGGTTTCTTTTACTTTCGGTTATTTTAACCTTAACATTTTAACCTATGTAATCTTATAATAATTCAATCCCCAGGGTTGCCAGAAATGCAGTCCAAAGTTTTTCACCGAAAAGGGAAAAATGGTCAAGATTTCAATAGAAACGAACTCAGTTGGTTTCGAAATTGGGGATGGAAGAACGTTTTTTTAAAAGAAAATCCTATGCGAATCGAGGCTGGGAAAAAAGTGGTTAAAGTAATGGTGGGCGGGAAATTTCAGGTTTGGTTTAACCCCAATAACGGTATTTCACTTTTCACCAATCACACCACAGGGGGGAACCTACAACAAGACAAACGAGCTTTAAGATTTCAGTGCTTGATCAAGGGGGGGGAAAAAGTCTAAAACCTTAATAAATTAAAAAATAATTAAAAGTATTTATATTTATTAATGGAAATTAAATTAAATTATATAAAATTTTATAAATTTTTTTTTTTTTAAAATTTTATTAGTTTTTTTTTAATTTTTCCTTTATGACAAAAAAGTCATTAAAAAAATTTTTTTTTTTAAATTTACGGGAAATTTTTACCCTTTTGGTAATTCCAAACACTTGTTTTTCAGGTTTGTAGAAGAATACTCCCCATGGGTGGGTTTTTAAAAAGGTTTCCCTGGTAAAATAAGGTAGCATTTGTGATATTAAGTTCTGCGGGTCCTAAAGAAAGTGTAATTTATTTTAGGCTTCAACTTTAAAAGTTAAAACTAATAACAATGAAGACCCGTGGGTCTAAAATTCCATCTCCAACAGTATATTACATGGAAATTTACTCCGGAATTAGAAAACCAATAAAGAGTAAACTCATTAGGGAGTGGTTAAACTTGCTGTGAATTTTAAACAACCCAGGCTATTATTGTGGATAAACCAAAATTTGAATTTTTATTTTTCGAAGGACCACATTATCGGGTTTGGATTTTCCAGGGTAAGGTTTTTTAAATTACTCCCCGTTTGGGTAGGCCGGAAATTTTCCCCTTTACTTTTAAACCCAAAAGGGGTAATTTTCGTTCAAAGTCGCTCCCAACGAAAAAATGAATAGAAATTCCGATTCGGCTTTTTAACGTTAGCGAAAAATTCCAAATTTGCCCCCCCAGAATTAAAAGACACTTTCTTTCTTACTTTCAAAACCAATAAATTTTAGGTAATATACAAATAAAGAAGTACTTAATAATAATTAAGTGTTTTCTTTTGTAAAATCAAATTAGTTTTAAAATTGTAGAGGACTAACCAATTATCCATTTGTGCATTTTATTGGCTGTTTCCTTTAAACAAAAACTAAAACCCAAGGAGAGGGGGACCCGAAATTCAAGTACCAAACAAAAATTTCTCCTGGGTTTGAAACCCGTCACTTTGGGAAAAGGAGTGGTTTTGGGTTAATAAATTATCTTTTTAAAATTGAAAAAATATATAAGGTTAAAAACAGATTATAGGGGGAAAAAGTTAATCATGAAACGACATGCAACAGGAGAATTTATTTGTTATTGGATGTCCGTTGATGTTTTCCACAACTCTCCCTTTTGAAAGGTAACGGTTTTGGGCCTAACCAGAATGAATTTGGCCTCATGAACTAACCCCTAATTTTTATAAAAAATAAAGAACCAAAAATACGTATCTAAAATAAACAAAGAAATTTAAGTCTCTAAAACCCATTGTTTAGTTTAAAACGTACAAAGGGAATTTAAGAACACACCTTTAAAAAGGGTTTTCCTCTCAGAAAGGGGGGTTTGGAAAAGGGGTGAAATACAACAAGAAATTAATTCTTCAATAAATTTATTTTAATACAATCCTAAATTTAAACTAAAGGAAAACCTGCCAAGATGCCAGGGCTCCAGATTTGCAATAAAAGTGGCGGTGATTACGTTTTGAATTTTATCCCTAAAATAACCGTTCGTCTTTTAAAAAGTGAGTGTATAGTTAATTAACCCCACCCCCCAAAAAAACTTTTTTTTGGGTAGCGCAGAATGAGAGGACAAATTTCCAATTTAAAACCAATTTTTTGCAAATTATTAGTGCTGTTCCCAACACAAAATACTATTTTTCCTAAGGTATGAGTGAAAACCCCCCCAAGTAAAGCAGAAAAATTCCCTGCCCGGGGGGTCAAACACGGGTCCCCGTGCGTACAATGGCTATGCCTGATATCGCCCAATGAACGTTACAAGTTAAATAACTTTGTATATAGGGGACCCCCAGGGAGAGGGAGAAAAAGCTTAATCATGTCCCGGGTTTTCGATTGCAGGGGGTGATTTTTTTGTTATTTTGGATGCCGATAGATGAAATACCACAAACTCGTGGGGAAAATTTGTATGGTAACGCAGTGGGTTAAAAAAAACGAGAATGAATATTTGGTTTTTTTGTTGCAAGCTAACCACTAAAAGTTGTGAAAAAATAATTTTCAAAGAAACCAAACACAAATAGTATCAAAAAAATATAAAAAAAGAAAACCAATTTAAGCCCTCAATTTTCTCCTTTTTGCGTTCCCCTAGTAAATCCCCCTACAAAGGTAAAAATAAAAGAAAAAAACCCCCCTTAAATAGGTTTACCCCTCAAAAAAACGAAAAATATTAAAAAGGCAATGCCCCATTTATAAACCCAAAAAGAAACCCTTCAATTTCAATCTTTTCTCCTGGTTTATACAATCGTAAAAAGGGGAATCTCAAAGGACCAAAATCCCCCTTCAAGATAGGCCAGACCTCACAGGAGTTTGCCCCCCCACAGATAGTGGGGGTGATGGGACGTGTGCAAACTAAAGTGCCGCGTGCAACCGTGAGGGCCGTGTGCAGTCTATATAAAGCGGTGAGTGTGATAGTCCTATAACGCGGTACCCGACGTTAAGGTTCTTTTTTTGTGTGAACATTTTGCGAAAAAGTTTGAAAAAAATATCGAAATATTTTCAGTATGAAAAATTTTTTAAAATACTAAATATTTTTATTTGTGTTTTCATTTTTCAACCCTTCGTAATCGATTGATAGGGGCGAACGGTAACTGGATCAGTTTCGAGTTCCCAAAAATATTGAAAATTTTTATTTCGTGTTAAATTTGTTTGGGGCCGACCCGTGTTTGGGGAAACGGGGGGGACCCCTAACCCGGGCTCGGTGTTCGAGTCCCAATTGTAGCTTAAAGTTCGGGGTTAGATTGTAAAACCCCGTGTTTTATTATTTTTTTGGGGGGGGTTTTTTTTTTTTTTTTTTTTGTTTGAGGGGGGAATGTTTACTCGTTTTTGCTAATATGACAAGGTTGGGAAGTTGAAATCATGTTCAATTGAAAAATTTTAGATTTTTGTACATAAAAAAAAAAAGAAAGATATTTAAAAATTTTTATATTTAGAAAAAAAAAAGTTAAAATAAAAAGGGGTTTGGTTAACCCCGGGTTGGAGTTGTCCCCTAAAGGATTTAAATTTTCCTTTATTTTGTTCCCAAAAGCAAAAATTCAGTTTTTATTAATTTAATTTTTTTTTGTACTGTCCCAAGAAGGTTTTTTTATACTTGATTAAATGCTAAAATTTATAATTTCATTGGGATGGAAAGGGGAACGGTTTTAAAATTGGTCTTTGGTCCCCCAACACTTTGGTCAGTGACCCCTTTTTTTAAATTTTTTTGAAAATTTTTGTTTAACCCCCCAGTTGCTTGACCTAAAGGGGAGTAACCGGATTAATGGGTTTTAGTCCCCCCAAAAAAAAAAAAAAAATTTTTAGAAGAAAAAAGATGTATTTTTTTTAATTATTGATCTTTGGTAACCCCCCTTTTTAAAGATTTTTAAAGAAAAAAATTTTTGTAGGTTTGTGTAAAAAATTGTTAGTAAAAAAATAGCCCATTATTTTTCAATAAAAGGGCCTTTTTTATTTCATAGAATTTTTCGATTTCTTTTTTGTTTTTATAAATTTTTTTTTTAGGATTTTTGTTATTTTTTTTTTCCTGATTTTTATTTTTAATGTTTCCCTTTTTTGGGGGGGGTTTATTCTCCCCTTTTTCGTCTTTCACGTTTCTCATTCGGTTTTTATAATTCCATTTAAATTCGACCCTAAAGGTTTTTTAACCAAATAAATATCTAGGATTTGTTAATCCAAATTAAAGTGATATAAGTACAGCTTGATAGGTTGAAATTCCACCAAAAGGGCGTGTTAAGGATATTTAGAATTAATAAAATTTTAAACTGTTCATAATTCGGGCATTAACAGACGATTTAAGTCAGGTCATGTTCCTCCTCACTTAACTCAATGTAAAAAATATTGACTGGTCTACCGACTCAGAACTCGAGGCGGCAGATTGAATCGAGGTTGGTGGTTAAGTCCAGTTAAGCAAATAATTTAGGAAGCAGTTTGATGTATGTGAATCAAGTTGTGATCAACCCCAAAAATATAAGAATACTATATTTCTATTTATATTTTTTGGTAAGTTTACGGAGAAATTACTCATTTTTAAATAATTAATATTAGTATTGAATAACAAAAACTATTGACGACTTTGTTTCTAATAAACACAATGGTCCTCAGTAAAGTCCATCACCAGGCTAGGTTTGTGCGAAAACTGACCAGTAATCATCATAAAACGCGGAGAGCCGTATGATCTATATTACAGTGCAGATGCATTGAGTTCTTAGCAATTATATTTTGCTCTCCCCAGTCGTGCAGGGCATGGACGTAAATTTAAAATCTTAAGGATCATGAAGTCATTTTTGTGCATATGTTATAAGGTCAATTTGGATGAAAATTCATTACAATAATTTGTAGTTTGAACAATAAACGTTTGAGATCAGGTTTCGTGACTGCTGTAGATTAAATATTACCAAAATTTTTTAAGGTAAATATTAGGAAAAAATTTTAAATTGGGAAAAAAAAAAAATTCAAAAAAAGGTAAAGAATATTTTATATGATTTGGGTTTTACCAGGACGGTTTAAAAAACGTTTTAATGGGTTTTTTTTCATAATGATTAAAATTTAATCGGGATTTTTTCTTGATTTTAAAAAAGTTTTAAAATAAAAATTAAAAGGGGGGGTTTTTTCAAACAAAAAAAAAATAAATTTTTTTAAAATTTTAAAAATTTCCAAAAATTTTTAATTTTTTTAAAATTTAAAAATGAAATTTTGGGGTTTGCAAAAAAATTTCAAATAACCTTAATTTTTTAAAAAAATTTTGGTTTTTTTTTTCGGGGGTTTTTAAAAAGTGGGGGGGTTTTGAAACCCCCTTTTTTTTTTGTTTGGGGGTTTTTTGGTTTCCTAGGGGGGGGCTATCAAGATGGGGTTTTTCCCCCGGGAATGGGCCCCTTTTTTTAATTTCGTGAAATTTTTGGGGGGTTTGGGGGAAATTTTTTTGAAAAATTTATTATTTAATTTTTTTAAGTTTTTTTTTTATTTGGAATTTTTAATTTTGTAAATTTGGTATCAGTAGGGTTTTAAAAAAAATTTACTAAATTTATTTGGGGGGTTTTTAAGGAAATTTTTTTCCCAAAAATTTTACTTTAAAAAAATTTCCCCTTTTTAAAAAAACCCAAGTTTTAATTAAATTTATTTTAATTTTTAAACTTTTTTTTTTTAAATTATTTTTTTAAATTTTCCTTTTTTCCCCCCAAAAAAAAGGGGGAAAAAAGGAAAAAGGCAAAAACAAAAACAGGGGTTTTTTTGGGCCATTAATTTTTTAAAAAATCCCTTTTTAAACCCCCAAAAATAAGGGTTTTAATTTTTTAAAAAAAAAATAAATTTTAAATTTTGGTTTATTTGACTTTTTTTTTTAAAAAAGGGGGAAAATTTTTCCAAAAAATTGTTTGAAAATTTTTATTTTGAAAGGCGATTTTAATGCCCCAAAATTTTTTTAAAAATTTAAAATTTTCCCCCTTAAATGTAAATTTTCCCATTTAAGAACCTTTTTTAAAATTTGTCTTTTTTATAAAACTGGGAAATTTTAAAACCCAATTTTGGGTTTTTAAAAAAATTTTTAAAATGAATTTTTTTAATTTTACCCCTTAATTAAATTTTTTAAAATTAAATTTTTTTTTGTTTTT
>JAMCCL010000834.1:0-15303 GCA_024516035.1 Bactericera cockerelli
TGTACCATTTTAGGGGGGGTCAACTCTATAACAAAATGGGCGAAAGTGCTTTAAAACAAAATGGGCGAAAGTGTTTTAAAATGAACTGGGTAACATTTCAATGTAGTTTATCGGAAACAAAATTGATAAGAAAACAAATAAAAACCACGAGCACTGCATACATTTCGCAATTTTATTTTATTAAAGCATACCTACCAAATGAAAAATCATCAATTTCAAATTTGAGGCACTTGTCTTGTTTTTAGAGAAAAGTTATTCCGACCTTATCCGTGTAAAATAACATGGTTATTCATTTGGCGAAAACAAAATTCAAATTCGATTAACCACCAAAAAAGTATGGCCTATTTTCTTTCAGTTAACCCCCCTGTGGCCGTCCCTGAAAGTGCAATGACCTCAATTCTCACATCAAAATAACGGCGTCATCTTGTATTGGGAGTCAATTTTTTTTCCGCGTTTCAATAACTCTAACATGTAAGGCGTAATTCAAAATCTAAGATTTTTTTAAAGAACCTTTAGAGATGTGTATCTCCCTTAAGAAGCACTTTCGCCCATTTTGTTATAGAGTTGACCCCCCCTTAAATGGTACATAAAATACGTGGTTAAAATTAATGCACACTTTTCTGAAACACCCTGTATATAGAGATGGTAGAAAAAAAATTGACTCTAAAGAACAAGAGCGGGTAAAAAAGACAACAGGAATAACTTTATAATATAAGTATTATTTGAAAGATCAAGCTCTTATAAGAAACAAGAAAAAAAAAAAAAAAAATAGAAGCTGTAGATAATATCAATTTAATTTATAATTCATTTGTAAAAAAAAAATGCTAACAGGTACCTTTGCCGACCTCCGTGGATCAATGGTTAAGAGCATTGGTTACTGACCCGGAGGTTGCGGGTTCGAATCCCGGCCGGAGCGGAAATTTCTGACCGAAATTTTCCGTTTCCGGAATGGCATGGATGTATAGGTAAGGTGCCGTGAAGTAATGCAAAAGCGGTCCCGTGACACACTTACCTTAAAAAAAAAAAAAAAAAAAAAAACAGGTACCTGTTGGGAAATAGGAAAATTTGAATTTATTTTCATAAAAAAATAATGTCCCATTCCAGCAGGAAGCCCAAGACATAGTATTAAGTGGTAATAATACATTGTAATGAATGACCGAATATTAGGTACCTACAAGATGAAATGTCTTCATAAGGAATCTTTTTTGTAATGTAATAATAATGTACATTTATTTTAGTTTTTTTCACAATTTTTGTGGCCCTCTATCTAAGGAATAATTAGATACATGTACCTACTCGTACTTTGTAACTTCAGCGAATACCTACCTAGCTGCTAGCTAATTTGTGAGTTTAAAGCGAATGACTGAACGGAGGGTAAAACTACGGATCTGATCTGATGACTTTGGTTAGGTTATTTCTTAACGTCTAGCGTCTCTTGGACACATAGACCATACACAGGAAGCTCAGTGGTAAGACACTCGTTTGTCCGGGTTCAAACCCAGAAGCAGATAAATTGTATTCAAAATTTGGTTACAGTTGTTTCTACTACTTTCCGGTGCGCTCGTGTTGACCCAGCCTCTAAATTCTAAATGAAAAGTATTGTGCCTGGGTGGGATTGGAACCAACGGATCCCTACGCTACCTGGATTACCAGACTAGCGCGTTAACCACTTGACTACCAGTGCTAGGTAGAAGCTTATGGAAAAAATCGATCAACCTCAGTAGAAGTACCAACATAGTAGTTTATTCCCTCAGACAGAGAAAAGTTTGTCAACAATCCCAACATACTGATGTAAAGTTATGCCACATTGGTATGTGTTATCCTCAATAAAACAATTTTTCCTGAATACCTTACTTATAATATAAGATGATATGTACAGGGTGGTCAAAAAGTATTTTCCTATGTAAATATTTACCTAATCTAATAACTTTTGATATTGAGCACAGAAAACATTTATAAATTGTAATAGACAGTATATTTTATGGAGATTTTTTTTGTAAGGTGAAGAAAATTATGTTGGTCAAGTATGTACTCTAGAACTCATTTTATCTTCTTATTTTACTCTGTCTTATACCGCTTAAGCAGGGTTGACGTTGTTCAACCTCATGGTTGAGGTTGGTTCGTTTTGACACATTTTTACGGCTGGATGCCCTTCCTAACGCCAACGATTCTATTTGATTTAATGTCTTGGATCAGGACAGGGGTTTTACCTCCATGGGAGTCGTACCAGCTACCCACATTAACCTTAACCAGCCTGGGTAGGGCCGGAAATCCCAGCCTCACATGTGCGGAGGGAATAGAATTTTCTGTGAAAAATCTGCTCCGACCGGGGATTGAACTCAGTATCTCTATACTACGGGCAGTAGTCACAACCGTTATGCTACGGATGTTTCTAGAACTCATTTTATCATTGGTTCTTTTTAGAACATTTTTCATGTATTTTTAGCCGTTGCTGGTGTAATTTCTGCAATGTCTGCTCGAATATTATTTTTGAGCTTCTCTGATGTTTGCAGTTTATTGGTGTACACTTTCTCCTTCAGGTAGCTCCACAGAAAGAAGCCAGGAGCTTTTGGAAGATTTTCTTGAATCATAAAATGTCCGTTTACACGTTGTGTTATTAAGTATGGTTCGGTCGTTTTCGCAAAATAATTCATTATTTTTGATCGCTGTGAAATTGTGTAGCATTCATATAAAATCTCCCAAGCCTTCATATAAAACCTTCAATCAGAAAATCAATTTTCAATAATATTAATGTATAACATATTTGTGAATTTTTACATAGGGAAGGTACTTTTTGACCACCCTGTATTAAGCTGAACCTACTTAATGTTTCATAAAAGAGAAAATAATATTTTATTCATTTCCCCGGTTGAGGCAGATTTTTTTTAAGAATTCCGGCTTTCTGGCCCTACCCAGGCAAATGTGGTGTAGTAAATTTTAGTAGGCGGTACGATTCCCAGCGAATGGAGGATAAAACCCCGTCCTGGCTATCTATCTCAAATCAGGACGTCAAAACGAAATAGAATCAACGGGCCACAATGGATCTAAAATAGGTCGTTGTGATAATTGGGGTTCCACTTGTGGAACTCCAACCAGTCTATAATAATAATAAGTTAGTACAATAATTACAGGTCTGTTTTCCGGAAAGTAAGTAATTTAGACTAGACTTAAACCAATCCAATCCAACCGGAATATTGGTCAGTGTATGCATTGGTCTGTTCCGAGTATAAATGGTCAAGAGTGTGAAGTTTACACCTTTAGTATTTAGTATGTCGTTGTCAGTGATTCAGTAAGCACCTCCTCAGCAACAATCATGTTCAAGTCTCTGGTTCTGGTGGCATGTCTAGCCTGCATTGGCTCAGTTCTGACGGATCACTCAGATGGCGACTACATCACCAAATACGACGACATTAACATCGAAGATATCTTCAAAAACGACAGACTGTTTCTAGTGTACCACAAGTGTTTGATGGATCAGGGAAGATGCAATACCGGAGGCTCAGAGCTGAAAAGTAAGTCTTTCATTTCATAGAGGTAATTTTTCTTATTAGTATTAGAAAGTAATAAACAAAGTAAGAAAATTTCATCCTGAAGTAATAACAACGTGGTTCCAGGAAATGTTTTTAATTTTAATTTTTTGTACTTCATTACTTTGTATATTGGGTACCCATGGGAACCGTAAATTTTAATAATAAAAATAAATAAATAAAGAAGAACGGGGGTTTTTGGCGGGTGAGCCGACAGGGTTGGGTGGAAGAGATTGCCACAGGCAATAACTCCGCTCTTTAGGTAGGACATTTCTCTCTTTTTTTCCTTCTTGTATATATGTTTAATCTTTTTGTTTTTCTTTATATTTCATTGTGTTCTACTGTATATATTTTTTGTTCTACCTAATAAAGCTTAAAAAAAAAAGAAAAAAATTGGTGCCCTTCAAGAGGGGCGATACACCATACCCTGCCGGCAAGTCCCACATATTCGTTAGCACTAGAGCTTTGCTGAAGGAATTTTATAAGATTTTCCCCCTCAAAAAATAAAATAATAATAATAATGTACATAGGCTATAATATGCGTTTGTTTTTAATGGTATTGTGATACAATAACACAAAGAAATACATTATTATAAATCGTTCCAGAGATTCTCCCCGACGCCTTTTCCAATGGATGCAAGCGATGCTCTGAGAAACAGAAAGAAGCCTCCAAGAAGATCTTCAAGTTCCTCATTGAGAAGAAGCCAGAACAATGGAAAGCTTTAGAAGACAAGTATGACCCCACTGGAACCTACAGGACCAAATATGAAGCAGAGTTGAAAGTTTTGAGGAAGGAGATAAAAAATATAAAATAAATCCAGTTGAAACTGGATATAAGAGAAAAATTCTGGTCCTTGAAATCTCTTATATCCATGTTTGACTGTAAATAGAAATCAAGAAACAATAGTAAATATTTGATATTGTATAAATATGTAAAATATTATGTAAACTTTGTACAATATAATTATGTACCTATGTATTAAATTTAAATTTGAGGAAATAAAATTGAGGAGTTGACCAATTTTTACTGGGTGTTCAAATAAAACTGGGAACTTTTCTTTCTATAATAACTTTCAGGATAATCACTCTTAATTATACGAGCGCGCGATTAGCTCAGTGGTTAAGCACTCGCTTGCCATGCGGAAGGTCCCGGGTTCGGTCCTCCGTGCCGACAAAAATTTATATTCTTGCTTTGGTTACACTTGGTTGTAAGGGATACCTTCCGGTGCGCTCGTGCGTGTTGACCCAGCACCAAGAAAAAAAATATTTCACTCAAATTTGAAACCAGCATACGAGTATATGTAGATATAAATATTTCAAAAAGATTCTGGGCCGTCAAAAAAATTGTAGAAAAGAAATGTTTTATATAAAAGTTGACATGAGTTCTAAGTTCTAAGTTCTAATATAGAAGACAAAGAATCAATGTTTTCTTTTTTTACAATTTTCTAAAGACTCCAAAATAAGTAACATAGCTGTACAGTGAAAGAGTATAACTATGTAAAAGTAAACAAAGCCTGATAAAGGGTGGTGATAATGCCTTTGGCATGTTCTTATGGGAAGGTCAATACTTTCTCATAAGAAAAAAAAGCTCGATCATTTGGGCAACAGAAATTTTACAAAAATAACTATTAGAATAAAGTTCAACGTGAAATTATCACACCGAGTATTTGAGATAAAAATATGATAATCAAAATAGATAATTTTTTATCCTAATAGGCGTGCACGTATGGTGACCTGTGTTCAATCACCAGCAGTTTTCTGCTCTGTACTTGAAAGTCCGAGGTCCACTCATACCTTGTGAGGAAAAATGAGTAAATGTTTTAATGTGAGTAGCGAACATCGTCGAAATTATACACTAAAGATACACACGAAAATGTCCTAAATTCTAAGCTAATCACTACATCTGTACATCTGTGATATAATAACACAAAGAAGACACATCTTTCCTATTAATCTAAATATGTACTAGTGTTATCTAAATATTATGTACACTAAAGTCAGTCATTTTGAAACTTTACTGAACCTCCGTGGCTCAGTGGTTAAGAGCATTGGTTACTGACCCGGAGATCGCATGTTCAAATCCCGGCCGGAGCGGAAATTTGTGACCTAAATTTTCCGTTTCCAGAATGGCATGGATGTAAAGCGAAAGCGGTTTCGGGGCACACTTACCTTTTTTAAAAGTAATTTAAAAAAAATCAGTAGATATTACAAGAACCTTGAGTTTTTCAGTGCAGTATCTTTTGTCTCTTCTTATAGAGAAATAACTATCAAATATTTTTGTTTCACCAGCACGGCCATGCCTTGGTGAACGAAACGTGGCTAGTAATAATTATAATATAGTTAAAATAGTGCGACTGAAAGTTGGGAGTTCCTCCCAAATCAGAAAACAATAAATCAAAAATTAATAAATTAATAAACATGGAATAATAATATTTACAATTTCTCATTTCATAGAGTTATTACATTTATTACCGTATTATTAATAGATGTACTTATCATTCATGTACATATGTAAATTGCAAAATAATATATCTTTGTTTAGATACAGTACTGATGGACCTTTATTAGAATTTACCAAATGTATTTTCCACAATAACGAAGGTTCAAGTCACCAAAAAATTGTGTTTTAAGTTCTTGTAAAGCAAATATGTTCTTACCTTCTGAGACTGCTTACGAACGAATTTGGACTTGTATTTGACGCTGAATTTGGACTTTTCTTTGACGCTGAATTTGGTGGACACTGAATTTGGACTTTTCTTTGATGCTGAATTTGGTGTACGCTGAATTTAAACTTTTATTTGACGCTGAATTTGGACTTGTATCTGACGCTGAATTTTTCTTTCACGCTGAATTTGGACTTTTCTTTGACTCTGAATTTGGATTTGCATGTAACGCTGTATTTGGTGGACGCTGAATTTAAACTTTTATTTGACGCTGAATTTGGACTTGTATCTGACGCTGAATTTTTCTTTCACGCTGAATTTGGGCTTTTCTTTGACTCTGAATTTGGTGGACGCTAAATTTGGACTTTTCTTTGACGCTGAATTTAAACTTTTATTTAACGCTGAATTTGGACTTGTATCTGACGCTGAATTTTTCTTTGACTCTGAATTTGGTGGACGCTGAATTTTGATTTTTCTTTGACGCTGAATTTGGTGGACGCTGAATTTAAACTTTTTTTTGACGCTGAATTTCAACTTTATTTGACGCTGAATTTGGAGAGCCTGCAAATTAATTTGGAGATATACTTCTGACTTGACGATGAATTTGAGATACTTTGGACGATGAATTTGGAGATATATTGGACGATGAATTCGGAGATACCTTGGACGATGAATTTGCAGATATTTTGGACGATGAATTTGGAGTAATACTTTCAGCGATGAATTTGGAAATACTTTTGACGATGAATTTGGATTAATACTTTCAGCGATGAATTTGGAAATACTTTGGACGATGAATTTTGAGTCATACTTTCAGCGATGAATTTGGAGATACTTTGGACGATGAATTTGGAGAAACTTTAGACGATGAATTTGGAGATACTTTTGACGATAAATTTGCAGTAATACTTTCAGCGATGAATTTGGAGATACTTTGGACGATGAATTTGCAGGAACTTTGGACCATGAATTTGGAGATACTTTTGACGATAAATTTGGAGATACTTTTGACGATAAATTTGCAGTAATACTTTCAGTGATGAATTTGGAGATTCTTTGGACGATGAATTTTGAGTAATATGTGGGTACTTTTTTGATTTTGGACTATCCTGAAATGTAAAAAAGAGATAAACAAAATTATTTGTATGAAAGTATTTGTATAAAACTATTTATGGTAAAGTGTGATAACTAGATACTTTAATAGGTAATATTTCATATTCTTAGTTTAATCTTTGCAATTTGGATTTTTATTTTTTTCATAATTTCCTAATAGAATGAGACTATGTTACTGCTGTACAAAAGACTTCAGTCCTGCGCAAGCAGTATAATAAGGCAATAAAAATTCTATTTTCTACTGAAAAGAAATGTATAACATCCTGCTCTTGAAATTTTTAGAGTATTGACATTAACAATATCTCGTACTTAATATATAAGCAACTTTTTACATGAAGTCATTTTCAATCTTTGTCATAATGCATGATGAATTTTCTATCAAACTAATTAATGGGTATTTTTTTTTAAACTAATTGTTGGCCTAATACATAAACTTAGAATGAAATCTAATTCAACTCACCTTTTGAAATCATGTTTTAGGTCTCCATCGAAGAACCTCTCTCTTAAAATTAACTAGGTATGTACTTAACTAGAAAAACAATTTTATGGTGACTTGAAAATAATAGGAATTTTATAGGACTGTTTGATATAAAGGAAAGGTCATTCAGTAATGTATATAGGTTAGATTTTGTTGATCAAAAATATTTTTGAAAAGAGAACCGAAATAAATTCGAGTCTTCATAATTGAACCTAAAATGAATCCAAAAATCACTAAATTTAAACCAAAAAATCAATCAGGTGAGCGATAAAAATCCTAGAAGTTCCTTCAAGTCAGCCATGTCTGCATTTGCGTCTCTTCTAATTTTCCTTTGTTTTTGCGTCTCTTCTAATTTTCCTTCACTTCCTTTGTTTTTGCCGGTATTTTGGTCATGGTCATGGTTTGAAGTTCGTCCTATGATGTGATGGTAGTCTAAATTGGAAAGCTATCAGGATGTCCGAGAAAACTCCTAGAAAGCAATGTCTGCATTCACTCCTCTTCTGATCTGCCTTCTTTACATTACCACTTTGAAGTCTGTCTTTCGATATGATGATATCAACAATTATTTCCGAAATTTCAACTCTTGGAACAATCTTCAATGGCAATTTAGCACATAACTTGAGCAGCATAAGCATTAATCACATTCCTTATATTGGTCCATAAAACGAAATTATAGCGATGTTACTTTTTTGGAGTCTTTAAAAAATTATCTGTGTCCTTACCAAAATTTTTAGTACTAGAATTTTCAATATACAATATAATGACAATTTTAGTTTTTTGTGATATCCACATTACTTCAATATTATGGTCACTGGCTTTATAACTCGTAGCTTGATATGATAGAAATGATATTTCTAAATAACAAAATCTAGGTTTGGCTTGTCTATCTGACTATTTACGCGTTGGATGTATAACGAGCGACGATAAGTCATAAGTCATTAACTGGGTCAAGATGCTCATACTGACTTATCTGAAACCGGACAAGGACTTTTAAGCAAAAGAGAACTGCATGGAGCTCTGTAAGAGGTACAAAGTTATTGCCCGCTTTCAGCTATTTAGGAATAAATAATAATAATGTTTTTTCTTTGTGTTATTATGTCACAATTAGTAGGTAGCGCAGAATCATAGGACTTTGCCACTTTAATATATCTTGTACTATTTTTTTGCCAATTATTCCGCCACTGGTCGCTGCTTAACATTAAAGCAGCTTTTTCCTCACGAGGTATGAGTGGACGCTGAACATCCCAAGTTCACAGCAGAAAAAATCTTGGCCCGCAGGGTATCGAACCCAGGTCACCATGCGTGCATTCGTGCAATACCTTGTGCGCTAACTCACTCGGTCGAGGTGACTACTTAGTTAAGGATATTAATTTAATAATTCAAACATTTGCGATGGTAAAATAAAGAAAGTCATTACTTGTGTTATTAAATAGAGAGCATTTTTATTTCAATTGATCATAATTTAAGAAAATAATGTACAATATCATAAATATATACAAATGTTTGAAACGGTTTCCAAAATCAGTCATTTACAGATATCACAAGGCCGATCTTTTCACATCAAATGTGCATCTTTTCACATCAGTGTACCTTCTTACAAAGCTTTGAGGGTAGCGTCATATTTGGCTTTGTAGGATCCAGATGGGTCGTACTTGGCTTCCAATTCTTTCCATTGTTCTGGCTTCTTCTCAATGAGGAACTTGAAGATCTTCTTGGAGCCTTCTTTCTGTTTGTCAGAGCAGCCGCCGCATTCAGTGGCAATAGCGTCAGGCAGGATTTCTGTTAACATAAAAAGAAGAACTTTAGCCTGGTTGCAATGTAAGCTAATAAATCATGTAAACAAACAACAAATTAGTTTTATTGATCTTGAACATACATACCAACTGGCTAGTTGTATTAGGCCTTGAAGGCCCAAAAACACTCACGAGCGTTATAAATTTTTGAATGTGAAAGGAACTTCTTTTATTTTTGGAAACACCAAATTGTTCAATTTGAAATATCATGCTAGCAGCTACCACTGAACACTGAAAAATCAACTGGATCTGATAGGAATTTTCAATGCTCAACACATATGTATGTAAATGGACTGAAAGTTTAATAACGCTTATAAACACTTACTTTTCAACTCAGCTCCGTCGGGAGAGCAGTTGCCCTGGTCCAGCAAACACTTGTAGTAGTTGGAGAAGAGACGATCGTTGGAGATGATTTCATCAAGATCCACGTTGTCGTATTTGGTGGTGTAAGCTGACAGCACTGACCCGATGCAGGCTAAACATGCCACCAGAACCAGAGACTTGAACATGATTGTTGCTGAGGAGTTGCTTACTGTATCACTGACAATGAGAGACTGATGGTGGAAACTTCACACTACTTACTATTTATATTCGGGAAAACTACCTAGCTAATTTAAATGTTGATGTATGTAGAGTGTAGGAAGGGGGAATCTTCTCATAGCAGGTTCTACATAATTCAATTTCCATGACTCATTCGTGATGATTTCAACTGAATTACCAGAGTAACTGTTACTTGAGTTTTAGTACCATTCCTCATATTTCTTTCTGTTTTTTGTATTTAATGTACCAAACAAAATCAACAGTCCGTCAAAATTATTGATTTTTGGTCTCTTAAACCAATTTAGATTATCTGCAATTACCCTAAATAAAAAATTAATCGATTGAAATAACATTGACTTGTCAAATTAAAATATTGACTAGTCAAGCTGTAATAATCCCAACTAGCAGCCAATTGTATTCAAGGGGTCACAAAACTTAAAATTCAAAACTTCATGTTCTTAGAATGTTCAGGATGGGCATCGTTTACTCGCAATGCCGTCTCTGTAAAGAGGCCCCAGAGTTAGCAAAATATACAGGGTGGACCAAAAAAACGTTTACACCCGTTAATGGTAGATTACTGACGACATTTCTAGGACGGATCTGCAATCCGTTTTTTCGGATTCGCCTTTATAACTGCACAAAGTGATTTTTTGCAACTTTCTGAAAAAGTCCGACTTTGGCTTATTCTTCAGGTCAGAACTTTTTTCCTGTTCAAGATGAGTTGATTCTGAACATTTCTGCAGAAAGCCAACAAAATTTCAATGTTTCTAGCTACACTACTTTGTTTTTTACGGTTTGGTTTGGCATCTTTTTTGACACCTGAATAGAAAAAAATTCTCATGTAAATTTTTTACACTTTGAAACACTCAAGATTTGCCCGAGCAAATTTTGGCACGAACATGGGCAAGTTTGATAAAAGTTGGCGACCAACCCAAGGATGCTAAAAAATAATTTTACAATTTTTTATCACGTGATCTTCTGGGTAAATAAACCAGGTAAGTCTCAAAAAATGATGTTCAAAATCTTAAAAGTGTTGACCGTGTAGGGTCGTCTTGTACTCAAAGAGTAATTAGCTATTTCTGTCTGATAATTATTTTCCTTGGAATTAATTAAAGGCCAGTCAAATGAATGATTTGTTTGTTTCTCGATGATAGTTTTCAAGCATATTTTTCTGCATTCTATGAAATACTATCTTTAAACTTATTGAGTTTTTTTATTACAAGTTACATTATTATAATTCGGATGCTGAAATGGCAGATACGCATTTAGCATATGGAGTTGCCAACAGGAACATTTGGGATCACGTGAAAAACATAGTTTACGAAATCTGGTAGCAAGAATCCTGTTGGCATTCGATGACCTGACAGAAAAACCTGGAATCTTCCGCAACATTCGACGGAACGTGATGAAGAGGTTCAACCTTTGCATCCAGGAAGGTGGACGCCACTTCCAACAGTTCCTCTAAGGAAATGAGAAGGGAGAGAGAGAGAGAAAGTCAATAAGGTAGAGGGACAGTTCTGAGTTAGAACTAAGGTACTAAAGTCACCATTGGTTTCAAAAAAAATTGTGAGGAGAATCCATAGTGTGTACCTACTATGGCTAAATAAAAAATGGCAACAGTCTTTTTTATTTTGTAGTCATGAATTTTTTGCTGGCTCTGGCGTTCGGACCGGGTAGACTAGCTTACCACTGAGCTAATCGTGCGCGTCTAATCGTTTCTCATTGAACATACTAACACAAAATGTTTTTTTAAATACCTTATTGTTTATATCAAAATAGTATAAAACATAATAAAGACTGCAAAAGTTTATTAATTTTACAAAATATTATCTTTTTTTTTTCAAGACTTCTATTAAGAGTTGGCAATCAGTAAATATTTGTTATTTACCTAATTAATATTGTTTATGATAGAAGAACCTACCTACAAATTTACCTGGCTTCATTTCATAAACTCTATTTTCGTTAGGAAAATCTGGTTTTTTTTCACTCGTAGGGAAGCATAAGAAAAACCATCCTTACATTATCAAGGCAGTCTCTCAGGGGCTTACATGAATAATAATTATGTGTATTGTGATACCAATAGTATCTGATATAACTCAATTTACAGATGGTATTACCCCCAAAAAAACCATAAGTTGTTGGTGTTACAACAGGTCAGATACAGGTATGAATAAAATATTCCATCAGATTTTTTTGATGATTAAAATAATATTGCCCACCGAGAATTGAACCTCGGTCATGCGATAAACACTCTTAGCACTACCACATCTAGCTAACACCACTGACAATCTGAGAAGCACGAAAATTATCATTTGAATTTTCCTAAACTGGCTGATGAAGGCATGTGAGACCGCGGTATTCAAAAACAGAAATGTAAACAATTTTTGTAAACAATACAAGACGCCCTTACACAGTCTACAGCTAGAAAACTCTTAGGATTTTTGAAGAGTTTTTGGCAATCATCTAATAATTTTTCCCAGAAGATCACGTGATAAAAAATCGTAAAATTATTTTTTAGCATCCTCGGGGCGGCCGCCAACTTTTATCAAACTTGCCCATGTCTGTGCCAAAATTTGTTCGGACAAATGTCGAGTGTTTTATTTAGTAAAAAAGTTTTTTTGGGTGTTTTTTTTCTGTTCAGGTGTAAAAAAATATGACAAACCAAATCGTAAAAAACAAAGTAGTGTAGCTAGGAACATCGAAATTTTGTTGGCTTTCTGCAAAATTGTTCAGAATCAACTCATCTTAAACAGGAAAAAAGAACTGACCTAAAGAATAAACCAAAGTCGGACTTTTTCGGAAAGTTGCAAAAAATCACTTTGTGCAGTTACGAAGGCGAGTCCGAAAAAACGGATTGCAGATCCGGCCTGGAAATGTCGTCAGTAATCTACCATTAACGGGTGTAAACGTTTTTTTGGTCCACCCTGTATACTCTGTAAATGTGAATCAGCCTCTCACGCTCGACTGAAACACTTCTCAAGACTGATTCTAACACTTAAAAAAGTTACTGAAATCTGTCTTAAATGAATATTAAGCTATATTAAAATCTTACGTCTTTTCTAGAGTTACAAGAGCATGTCACAAAAGATCTATTCAAGGTCGTAGTGACAAAGAGCTTTAGTAGACGAAAGCCTACTTATACCAAACACCACAAATAGACTGTTCAGTTTGTACCAGTTTGCGAGCACTCAAATTTTGACTCTGCCAGAAATCGAACCCAGTGATATTTTTCAATCTACAGAGGCTGTTCCCAAGTTCTTTCTCCCAGTAGCTCGTGCAAGGCTTCGCGTGAGTCTCATGTGCTTCCACTCCAGTGATGATATGCTCAAAGTCTCCTCCATGGCTCAAAGTCTCCTCCACTCCTGCAACCTCCATGTATCTGCAACTTTGATGTGAGAGCGTATGGGGGGTTTTTCTCCATATCATATTATATTGTGTGCTGTATCATAACATACCGAAAATCAGGGCCGCTGTAAATGATGTTGAGGAACTTTTTGTCAGTCAGCTTTTCCATGCTGAGCATGTAGAGATGAGTGTTTCATGGCCTTTTTTATTTCGTAGCCATGAAACAGGAGCTAATGTAGACACTAATTGTGGTTTGTGTTGTAGTTTGTCCCACACATACCACAGTTTTTTTACCGTTTGCCAAGATGATATTGTTAAAAGTTCCTTGTGTGATGTTTCAATTCACCACTATAATGTTGTTGTTGTTGTAGCCAGCTTGGCTACAGCTGGAGGGGTGAGTGATGGTCTCCAGCCAACTTTATTTCAAAGTTGGCTCGTCCTGAACTACATATTTCTATGTCCGATCAACCATCATGAGGACTTGGATGTTCTTTATAAGCCATTAAACCCTTAGGAAACTGCAAGCAAGCCTGGCTTGAAACGGTTGGCTAGAATGTCAATTTGAAGACTGCATTGTATTAAGCTTTACTTTTTACCCAAAATACTAACGTGTAAAATTAGGATTTTAAAAAACCATCTGCCTATAGAAATATTTATCAGATCCAAATGTTAGCTCGCTTACCATTTAGTTTATTGTGTAAATATTTTTCTTAACTATCCTCTGGAGAGCTTTATTTTTAAAACAGAAACAACAGGCAATGTAAATGAACAATTTTCGATGTTTATTACATGTTTTACTCAAGAAAAAGCTGTTACTGCATTTTTAACAAGTACTCAGATTTAAACTAGGACTAATTTTATTAAAATTACAAGCAACAGCTCATTATCGCAATTATGAAATATCATCTAGTATGAAATTCGCAATTCTAGCAATATAACGTTCAAATCCTTGGTCTCACGATTTAGAACTTTGAAATCAATGTATGTGGCTGATCTACCGTCCAACCGAGGTCCATCCAAAAAGAAAAGAAATGTGTGCTGCGTACGTTATTAAGACCTATTGCATCCAAATAACTGTATAATCGAGATTTTTTCAGAAAGGAGCCTAGACATTGGATTTGGGCGTCCATATAATCTTCTTACCACCGTGATATAGTGCCTATCTTCACGGACACGGAATCATTATTACTTAATATGTTACCAGTTCCAGCAAATCACCTATTTTCTATAAGTACTGCTTATACGTTAATTTTTTATAACTGAGTAAAGATTTCACTGATGAAATCCATTTTTTTTTTTTTTTTTTTTTTTTTTTTTTTTCATTCCTTAGTTTACTATACACTATACAGGTGCTGTTCAAATGAAGATTTTTTTTTTAAACTTAAAATGTTATCATTTTGTTGATTTGAAATAAAAGTCACTTTATATGTATTTTCATGGCCGATATAACTCTTGTGTATCTGATTTCAACCAAGTGCATTGAAAACACTCGTTCCAATGATTCCATTGTAAAAACAAGCCTGCTCCAACAAAATCGTCGTGGATGTGTGTGTATCTTCTTTCGTTTGAAGTTGTTCCTCGCTTGTAATATTTCCATCATATTTTGTATGATCATAAGCGGGCAGCAAACATATTAGCGGAAATTCCACGACTGGAAACTGAAGAGAGTGAGGGAGGGGAGTGAGATATGGAGGAGAGACATTGGGGAAGGAAAAAGAAAGAAGAGTGGTGGAGGAATTCACAAAGAATATCTATCACAGATACAACATTATCCAGTGAAATACCGAATTATGATGTTCTTGTGTCTATAAAGGTAGTGAATGGTACTGGCAAAAAAATTTAAA
>JAMCCL010000835.1:0-15299 GCA_024516035.1 Bactericera cockerelli
ATATTGGTAAATTTCCGAATTCCAATTATTTTTCCATTCTTGAAGAAGTTTTTTCTTATTCGCCTGTAAGAGGTCATCCAAAAAAATTTCTTTGTATAAAATGGGATTAGTAGGGTTCTTGGCAGCTTTATCGACCTTTTCATTTTCTGCTATTCCACAATGGCTAGGAATCCACAAAAAATGTACCGAAATATTTTGCTCAAATAGTTCTTTGATTTTCAGCAATAAATTCTGTATGATGCCATTATTAGTGAAAACATTTTTAATTGCAAGTAAAGAACTTTTAGAATCCGAACAGATGACAACGTCTAAGAAGTTTAATAGTCCGGCCACAGCCAAAGTTCGAACATGATCAACTGCTTGATGAATGGCAATTAACTCTGCTGTAAAAATACTTGAAATATTATTAATCTGGTAAGATTTGGTAATATTTTCACATGAATAAGCAAAACCAGTATAAGAAGATGATTTTGATCCGTCTGTAAAAACAAACAAACTTCTTCCACACCTTTGATTTTTAAAATCATGAAATAAATTTTGTGCTTCATAAGGTAAAATGGATTTTTTACTTTCATCACATAACATTTGGACTAGAGGGACTGAAAATATCCACGGGGTATAATCTTGAGGTGACAACGTAATGTTACAGGTAATGGTGGGATCATTCAGATAGGATATTTTTTTCATTCTTTCTCTAATTGGCATTGGATATTTATCATTTAAAATTGTGAAAATTCGTGTTGTATTTCGATGATACTAGAAATTGGCAAGGATTATTTTTCTGTGATAATATTTTTGAAACAAAATTGGCCAATAGGACATATCGTCTTGTTTCTAGTGGTGCCTGTCCACTCTCTACATAGAGGCTTTGCACAGGTGAAGTTCTGAGAGCTCCGGTGATAATACGAATACAGGAATGGTATACGGTGTCTAAACCTCTCAATACATGCGGTTTTGCCGAGCCAAATATTATTGACCCATATTCTAATATGGGTCGTACAAAGGCATTAAATAATTTCAAAAGACAAAATCTTCCTACTCCCCAGTTTTTATTGTTAATTATTTTCAGAATATTCATCGCTTTCAAACAACTTATTTTTGTCAATTCAATATGTTTCTTAAAATTCCACTTGGAATCTAGGTGAAGACCAAGCCATTTAATGCTAGAAGAAAATATGACTTTTTTATTACCAAAATCTAAATCTGGTGCGGGTGTAAAGGTTTTCTTTGTGAAAATTATACCCTGAGTTTTTTCATATGAAAATTTCAAACCGTTCGTTTTCGACCATTTGGAGATATTATTTAAGGCATTCTGGAGTAAATCCTGAATTATTGACACGTTATTATGTCTCACGTATATTATTTTATCGTCAACAAACATGCTATGATTTACCTGCCTTGGTATGAAGTTTACTATATCACTGACTGCAATATCAAATATATTTCCAGACAAAGACGAGCCTTGTCTGATGGAATTTTCAAGAGTATATATCTGAGACATACGACTATCAACTTTGACACAAATTTTTGGTTCTTTTAAAAAATTAGCAACATACTTGAATAGTGGACCACCTACACCAGCTTTTGCGAGTTTCATAAGTACGCTAACTTTATTTATCCGCTCAAACGCCATCTCGATATCCAAGGCAACTGCTACCACATATTCCTTGTTTTGAAAAGCCGCCAGTACTTCGTGTTCAAGTAACATGAGATTATCCATGGTAGTTCTCTGCTTGCGATTACCGCTCTGAAATGGATCATGCAACATTTTATTATTATTAACTACCCAAGACAATCTTTTGTTTATCATTCTCTCCATGATTTTGTTCATACAGCTTAACAATGATATAGGTCGATAGTTTTTGGCGTTTAATTTGTCTCTATTAGGCTTTAAAATCGGCACTACAACAGCCGTTTTCCAGCAATCGGGGAATACTCCGTTCAGCCATATGTAATTAAAAACTTCCAATAATATATCCAGAGCTTCTTGAGGTAGTTGAATTATCATTTGATAGGAAATATTATCTATACCCACCGCTGAAGATCTACAAGACTTGAACGTGGATGTTAGCTCCGCCATGGTGAAGGGCAGGTTGTACACACATCGCTCTGTGTTCTGCGGGGGGCAATCTTTGATTCTAAATTTGACTTCAAAGTTCTGAATTCTGTATCATATAATGAGTCAGAAGAGTTTTTGCTATATTTTTTAACCAAAATATCAACTATTTCTTCCTTACATGAAGTGATAACATCATTTTCATTTTTCAAAGCAGATATAGGATTAAATAATTTCTTTTTTCCTTTGAACTTTGCAATTTGAGTCCACATATCCGATTGGCTGATAGGATCTTTTATAGAATCAACAAAGAGCATCCAAGACGCTTTTTTATTTTGTTTAATCAGAAACCTGGCTTTTGCTTTCCTTCTCTTATATTCAATGAAATTTTCTTGAGTTCTATCTCTTTTATATGTTTTTATCGCATTTTTACGTTCTCTTAGAGCAATTTTAATTTCTTCACACCACCACGGGACCATTCTTTTTATTTTAGATAAATTTAATCTAGGTATTGCTGAATGTGCTGCCTCTAAAATGTTTTTATTTATATTATCCATTATATCATTTATATTACAAGTATTTGATAACTCGAAATTTTCATGAAAGTTTATTTCATGTCTAAACTTTACCCAATCAGCATTCTTGTAAAGCCATACAACTTTGTCACGGTAATTATTTTGAGAATTTTTGCAAAACTTAATAAATAATGGGAAATGATCCGATGAACAAGTATCGTCATGAACTCTAAAAACAACATCACTTACGATAGAGCTCGAGATAAATGATAAATCAATGGTAGATAAGGTTCCATATGAAGAGTTCAAATGAGTGGGCTGGTTGTTATTCAATAAAACCATGTTGACATTTTTATCCAAAAAATCCTGTACTTCGAGTCCATTAGAATTGCACTTGGGTGCATTCCAAATTGGGCTATGTGCGTTCAGGTCGCCACATAAAATGCATGGTGACGGAACCTGTGAAATCAAATCAGATAAATCTTTTTCCTTCAATTTGAACGAGGGTGGAACATAAATATTACAAATAGCTATCTCATAGCTCAGCCAGGTAATTTTAACCTTAACAGCAATAACTTGAAGTGGACTTGTGACAGGAATAACCTCAGAGTAGTGATGCTTGCTCACCATCGTCATGACACCTCCGCAAGCAATCAACCCCTCGGTGAAGTCTTGTCTATAAATGGAAAAAGTCGGTAAAAAAACGAAATCCTGAATCGGCGCTAAATGAGTTTCTTGTAAACATATTACTATTGGATGAAAATTATTGTAAATAATTTTTAGTTCATCCTTTTTTCGAATATCATTTACACCATTAATATTCCATTGCATTATTGTATGATTAGAACTAATGTCAGTATTTAAATAAGATTGAACAGACATAAAAAATATTTTGTAAAAAAGTAATTATTAAAAATAATAAAATAATTATTGTAAATTGATATTGAAATAAAAGAAAAATTATAAAATAAGCTTGTAAAAAATAAACTGAAGATAAGAGAAACTTATCTCTCAATCAACCAAGATGCGGACTTTTTGGACTGTATACATCCAATAAATCCGTACAATCATCATCTGAGAAAGGGATAGTATTTTGAGTAGAATTAAGTTTAAATTGATTGTTATGAACAAATTTGTTATTGTAATACGAATTTGACCTTATTTTTTGAATATTAGGACCCACCAGTTCGACTCTAGTATGACCCCGATTTTGATTCATATCGTGGTTGATTGAAGGAGTACCTGTAAAATGAAATTCATTATTAGAAAGAGCATTGATTGAAGCATGAGAAACAGCAGTGGAATGAGGAGACTGTGAATTATCTTGAACCATTTCCTGATATTTTCTTTCTGCGGCTAGTTTGAAGAATAAAGGTGCAACAGAATTCTCTTGCTTTTCCTTGGCCAAATCATTTCTCTTTTTCTTCGTGAAGTCATATCCAGATCCAACTGGACGAGAGTATCTCTTCAAAGTTGTTTTCTTCTGAGTCTGGTTACCTCTGTTAGGACGCGCAGGGAATGACTTGTATGGCAGAGGGGGCGGGACATACGTCTCGAGTTTATCTTCAATAGTATTATGAGAAGGTAATTTAGGGAAGTTCTGATTGAAGTCACCTAGAATACTGAATGAATTACTTGTATTCACTGAGTAAGGGCTTGAACTTAGCATTGGTGATCTAGCAACAGAGTGCTTGATACTGGGTATTATTTTCACCGCCTCTTGGAAACAGAGATTTCTGGTACTCATCAAAACCTTTATATCCTTTTGTCTCTTTAATTCAGGACAATTCTTGTTTTTTGGATTGTGTAATCCATCACAATTCAAACATTTTATGTCTGTAAGTTGACAAACATGATCTGGTTTCTGAACTTGAAAACATTTATTACATACCTCAAACTTGGCTCTGCAATTCTTCGAGGCATGACCAAATCTCATACATCTATAGCATTGGACTGTTGATTGAATAAATGGTTCACATTCAATTTTAGAATACCACAAATACACATTAGCTGGTATATCCTGACCGGCAAAGTTCAACTTTATGGTTCTAGATGGTATATAGATAACTTTTCCATCAGACTCGTTTACAGTTCTGCGATTGAGCCTTTGAACCGAATTTAGTTTGAATTGGCGAGTTTCAAGTGAATCCATAATATCTTTTTCTGTAATATCAATATCGATATCACGGATTATTGCATAGCGAGAAACATAGTTCTGTGGAATGAAAATATTATATTTACTAGATAATGTTTCATTATTGACCAAAGTATTAGCCATCTTTGCATTTTTGCAAGAAATCAGAATTTTATCTTTTGATAATTTTTCTTTAAAATTAATATCAATTGAATTATTTGTGACTTGAGCTAATTCTTGACCAAATTTATGATATCCAAGACCAACAGAATTTTTGTTCGGTTGTACTAAAACCTTATATTCATCACTAGAAATATTTTCATCATATAGAAATATCGGTCTCTCTGGTTCCGGTTCGCGCTCACCCGAAGCCGGCGCCGGCGGCGTGATTGCCGTAGTATCATTGTGAGTTCCAGACTCCATGTCTACATCTACACCTCCACCAGCACCTCCCTGACCATCACTTTTAGTAGAGAGGTCAGGAGGTTTCCCCCCATCCTCCTGGGTTTCGGGCATATTTATGTCATGGTGTTTTTTTTCCAAACATGACTGTAAACAAAATTGTCAATAAGAGGAAAACAGAAAAATTGAGAAAAGACTTCAATTAAATTTTATTTTAACGACCGTGGAAATAAGCAGCGAGTAATGTCCGAATCAAATAATCGACTGGCCAAATAGAACTTGGCTGACGTTACAAACACAAAAAGTCTCTAAAAAACGGTTTTTAGACTAATCAAAAGTTCAAACTGATAAGATTTTTGGATTCAGCTTACAAAAAAACTTCCGTATGCAAAAAATCACAAAAAAATTCGCTTCGGAACACCAAGAAAAATTTACTTTCTTTGAGAGCACAGAAACAAAGTTTCACTGTTGAATTTTTCGGAGAAGGCGAAAGCTGTTTTTCAACTTAGGTTCTAATGAGTTATTCAAAAGTTCTTTTACTTTCTGTCCTTTTTCTCGCAAGTCGCCACTAGTTTAAGGATGCAAAGTATTACACAACTTGAGTTGTTGGGTTATGTACCTACTTTATACGTTATACACATAATATAATACATAGAAACATTTAATATGTAGATGTAGATATTATACAGGGTGGTCCAGAAAGTTTGCACCAAAATGATAAGGGTGATAAAAGAGACCATTTCCAACAAAAATATTCCCGGACATTTTCCTTTATTTTTTTGTCGTTTTCAAAATGGCGGCCAAAAGTGTGTTTTTCAATATTCCGACTTTGGTTTGGCTTTTGATTTTTTTAATTTTTTCTGTAAAACCTAGAAAAAAACGGATTGCATTTTTGAATTGAGAATAAAATTTTAATTAAAATAAGTTAAATTAACCCGTTCAATGTTTTAATGATCATGCTCATTTAGGCTGTCAAGGTTCTGAACGCACATATTTGAAAAATACACGTTTTGGCCGCCATTTTGAAAACGACAAAAAATAAAGGAAAATGTCCGGGAATATTTTTGTTGGAAATGGTCTCTTTTATAACCCCTATCATTTTGGTGCAAACTTTCTGGACCACCCTGTATATGTATATAGATATGTACAATTGTACATACATGCGTGTAACATGTTTCCAGTCAAGTGAGAACTTGAAAGTTCCTGTTTAGCCACATGTCATAAATTGACATGAGAAAAACAAATAGTGGATCAGGACAGATATTTTATTACTGTCTCTGCAAATTCAATATCCATAAGTTGCCACTCAGAGAACATGACATAAGAAGTGATGGGTATTGACAAGAATGCGATGCAATAAGGGCGGATTTAATATAAAAGTCTCAAGCATTGAAAATATCAGTAAGCTTTGGTATGAGGGTAATGTATTGTGTCATTATTCATATCCAGCATGAGGACATCGAGACATTTTATTCAATGCCCCACTCGATGAGTTCTAGTTAAAAAATATCAACCCGCCCTTTTTTGGGCCCTTTTTAGACATTTTATCACAGCTTTCACGACCACAATTAACATTTCACTATTGAAAGTAAATGTTATTTTTTTTAACGACTCTACAAAATTTCATAAGCTTTGCTTTATGCCATAAAAATAGAAAAATAATTTTCAATGTACACCTAAACGGCTCACTTGGGGCCCCGAGTGCCCCAAAAACTAAAGGTGAAATTTTAGGACCCCAATGAACATATATCCTAAACTCCAACAATTTGAAGAATTCGGTCTAGAGTTATCGCGGAACAGACGGACAGACAAACAAACCCAAGTTAAAACAGAACCTCACTGCGTTCGGTTAGTGAGATATCTTTTACTTTTCTTATAAATAAGAAAGTAGGTAATTTAATCGCCCAAATTTTTAAACAATCTTTTATAGCGAATAATAAAATATATCGATTTATTGTATTATTATTTTATAACATTGTTCTAATTCATTGCAATATAATGCAAATTCCATCTCTGTTCTCAGGCACAAAGCTCTGGTGACCGAGCAATTCTCCGCGCTCCTTCACAACGAAGCCTATGACATCACAGGCACTGCGGTCATCGCCCTGTCCACCTCCTCTCCGGCCATGCCTTCGGTTCACTTGACGGTTCTCTTCTCCTCCCCCCCTCACCCCGTCGCCCAGAGAGACATCTTCATAGGGATCAAGCTGGAGGACGCCCGCAACAGAACCGCCCTCGTTAACGAAGTAGGTAAACAGCTTTCTGTCCTTCTCGCTTTCTAGTCTTGCTTTCTCTGGTATAGGTTTTTTTTATCCGACAATAATGGGTGAAATGTTGCGCTCAGATACTCTTTTCAGTAAAATTTGTTTGTTGATAAGCAATGATCCATAATTCTTTGACAAAGGAATACAGCAGCCCCTTCTTTATCTAGCACACTTAACTAATTGCTGCGCAACTTCCTTCACAAATATCTTGTGAAGGAAGTTGCGCAAGTTAACTGAATTGAAACCTCTCACTGGCATACTCATATCTGAACTTCTACAGCTCATTCCAAGCAAGTTCGGAGCAAAAGAACTAGCAGTAAAATTGGAGAACCGATTCGTTTTCGCGGCAAATTTGAGGTCACTGTGGGAACCAACTTACCAACTGCCACTGAATGTCTTGTAGTACTGGCTTTGGCAATTGTAACGCTCTGAAGGCACATCAATAGATTATTGTTGACTTTAATCGCACTTAGAGAGTATTCAAAGAAAATTATTTCAATTATATGTCACCAACTCACCACTATGACAGGCAATGGATATGACACCTGGCACTAGCCCATGCTCTTTCATCCTGCCAGCTACCCGCTGCGTAAAAAGACATTTATTTTCATTACCCACTTGAATAGTATCCTTGGATTAAAGAAAACTCATGGAAAATAAATGTCATAGAATTAGTGATGGATCATTGATTATGAAACATGAAGTTTGATTGGATTTTTCTTTGTTTTTTCTTAATTAAGAATTGTTAATGAGAAAAGATTTACACTTATTCACAGAATATAAAATTACGTAGTTTTATACAAATACCTAGCAATGGCTAAGTCTTTGGATTTATACCTTATTTATTTGCATTTATTTATCAATACATAGTACCAAGAACTATTTGTGGTTAGGCAAGACCCTCTTGACAACTTTAGCCAATCACTCGGCTAGGGTCACTTGATTTATCAATGTATGGAACTACCCTGTATGAGTTTGCGTGTTTATCACGTGTGACCCTTATTACTATTCATAGCTAGCTAAATTAGCTACTAAATTATGTATTTATATAGAGTGTTTCAATTTAATTTATGTAGGTACGTAATATCGCGTTTGTGATTTTTTTTATTACAAAAGAAAGACAATGTCCATTATGTGTGAGTTTAAAACATGTAGGTAACAAATTTCAATAATATTTTTTCATTGGAAAAGTATCCTTTATTCATTTTCAACAGATTTTAATCAGTTTTTTTTAAGTTAAATAAATATCTGAAGTGTTCAATCTGTTGGGTGCATGATAAGATCAATCTGTTAGGTGCATGATAAGACTCCTTATCCTTTGCCGACAGTCCAGAACCTTTAACTCATATTACTTTTTATTTTCCTTATCCTATTTCAATTTTGAGGTTTCCCGTATGTCTGGTCGAGCAATAAAAGGCGCTGGTCTTGTAAATAGAATCGTCAAATATTTAGGTATTGCACTCAAGTTAAATCAGATATTGCACACTTTTAATGGCATATTAGACACAACTTTTTTTGGCAGTAACAAAACCACCCATACAAATGGTTGTAAGTAATTAATCCTTTTTGTAAGAATAAATATGGCCTTATTGACTAAACTATTGACCTGATGGAACTTCTTTTCTTGCACTGATGGTCTGAAATACTGATTTTACTCACCTATCCGTTCAGGTCTACAGGTGATTAAAAGTAAGAGTTTATTTAATTGCCTACATAGTAATTAACTTACCCGGTATGTGTTGGCACCATAGCTATGCCATTAAAATGGTAGATGCCTACTGATAGGTCTACTGCTGACAGTCAGGATGACATCCGTGCATTCTCTTATCAAACTTTATGTCACCAAGTCTGCATCTCAAGGCTTATCCGTCGCCCTCGCTCGTGTCTCTTCTTTTACGTTTTATTTTATGAGAGTGAGGGCAAAATTAATAGACAACATTGATTACCTAAGTCATTGCTGAGCGTCGGTTTTCCCTATCTTACACAGTACGCAATCCGTGACTTAGCGCCACAGAGGTATTACAAAAACGTCTATTAATCCCGTCCTAAATCTGATAAAATAAAACGTAAAAGAAGAGAAAGGAGCGCGGGCGACGGATAAGCCTTGAGGTGCAGACTTGGTGACTTAAAGTTTAAGCCAGACTTGAACCCCGGAAGTGGCGTTTCTAGTAGAAAATTGTCGTTTCAAATATGAGATTTTATACATTCTATTATGACCTATAAGGTATAGAAAGTATTGTTTTTTTTAATCAGATATGGGTGCTTGAGTGAATTTTAGGTCAAAATGATAGGTACCTATTATGTAGTTTTTCCTGCATTGTTATAGTAGGTATTTAGATGATCATTAAAATAATCCTGTCCCCATTCCTTGGTCTCCAGGTGGTCAAGCTGGAGAAGTGGCAGGACGTGAATAGTCTGGAAGTGAGCGGCGTCACGACCCTCGAGCTACTGACACGCCTGACACGGCACGCGCACCACTCCACCGTCACGGTCACGTTGCTAGGCGACGCTCCGTCACGTCAGGGGGGCGAGAGGGAGGAGGTGCGGGGTCACGTGATCCCTCGGGTGCGGTGCGAGATGCTGCAGAGCCTGCTGTCCTACAACACGAGGGTCACTGACCTCACTATAGACCCGGTGTAAGTCTATGTTACCTACCTTTTTTAAAAAAAATAATCATAAAAAAGACCCTGTGTAAGTAATGTGTACAAAAAAAGCAAAACTTAGTAGCTAATACATTAAGGACGATCTAGGCTAATACCTTAATTAGGACTTGAACCACCGACCTCCAGGTTACGAGTGCGCTGCCTTATCGATCCAGGTACTAAGGTCGGTAAATTAAAGCAGTTACGTACGTAAGTATATCATGGGCGTAGCTAGGGGGGGGGGGGGGGGGGAGAAGGAGCCCCCCCCCCCCCCTAGAAAATTCCATGGAGTGTGCGAGGTATTATTGATTGTTCACCAGGTATTATTGATTTTCCTCATCAGCCCCCCCCCCCTAGCTACGCCGGGAATCGAGCTGGTCAAGATCTACCGTGTAGCAAGATCCTATTACAAGACATACTAAAAACACTGCCAATTATGGACACAATACTTCCTCGTGATTGTTTCACATTGTGTACACCTGCGAATTATGAGTTTTTATACTAAATTACTTGTATCTCCGAAACGGCTGAACCGCTTTTCTTCAAATTTATTTTATATGGTAGAAAACCGTTTTTTCTACATTCTAGATTCTACAAAAAATTCTGTATCGGCAAGTCGTGGTTCTTATTTTTTGACTTTATTGTCCAAAATTTCGGATTTTCTTAAATATCAGAGTCAAATTATAATTAATTAAAAAGAAAATATAAAAAGCCTGTGAAAAACAATAATATGCATATACATACAAAATTTCATCAAAATCGGGTGTACCGTTCACGAGATATAAGCATTTAAGTAAAAAGTTAGTGGTCAGGCGCATGGTCTCTTTCACCCAGAGCCGCTAGTACGAATTCGATGAATTTAAAATGGGACCATCTAGAATGTCTCCTAGATGTGTACAAAATTTCAGCAAAATCCATTGGGTAGTTTCCGAGATTTGCGCGTTACAAGGAGTATTTTTAACAGACAGACGGATCGACGGACCGACAGACGGACACAAAACCAAATTTACTCAGTAGGTTATGAAACGTCCAGAAATATGAAAAAAATTGAAATCGGAGCAAAAAAATATTTTTTTTTACAAAAACGAACACAATACTTCCGATTTCTAATATTAGAAATTTCTCGGAAGTAAAACAATGTTCTTTTAATTTACAATTTTTCTCACTCTCTTCTGTTGTTGAAAACACTCACTGTTTACAACTTTGTCTCAATTGCCATTACATTGATTGCTCCAATTATGTCACAATCATGCTCTTTTGTAATCCTTACTAAATCATTAGAATTAATGCTAAAAATAATGAAATTTTATTGATACAAACAAATAACGAATTGAATTTAATGACCCGACTTGTTTTATAGGTTTTTTTGTGATCACGGTTGTGATTATAACAATAATTATGATGATTCTTTTTATTATTAGACATTATTATATTAGTGAAGGAACGCAGTAGCATGATTGATAAGGCTGTGGAATTTTAATCTGGTGGTCGGCGGTTCAAATCCTATGTGTAAACATTTAATGAAGCGAGTTTGAGTAAATTTTGATTAACACAAATATGATAACTTTTTATATCAGTTGGAAAGTGAGTTCAAAATACAGTGAATGAGCATAAACATATAGGCTTTTATGTTTTCAGGATGACGGGAGCTCATGGCTTGGCTTGGATGTTCTTCGATTCCACCAACACATTGCGATACTTTGTTCAGTTGGAACATACTGACGCAGACTCCGTGTCACTAGCTAGAGGTGAGTTTAATGTCCTACCCCATTTATGAATAAAATATATCTATTTTTCAACAATAATAAAAACAAAATTGAATCAATCATTTGTGGGGGATATCCTACTGGAATGCACCCTGCATTTTATCTGTATACCGCCAAGGAATTGCGCTGGTGTAGTTGGGATTTCGCCAGTAAGTAGATTTCTCATACAACTGATTTGTAAATTGTAACAATCTTGATCTGCTAACCTCACTACAGAATTTCGTTTATTCTTATGCTTATCTACTTGGAACTTTGATATTTTTTAGGAACGAAATTTCTTGTAATAAAAGATTATTTCATAAAAAATTATCCAATCTTGAATTTGAAAAAGAGAAGAACATTTGAATTTTTATAAAAGTGCAAAAATTGTCAACTCAAGGAGTCTAATCTATTTGTAACACTTAGTAGGTAATTAGAAAAATTGGGGAAAAAAAACGAAAAAATAAATAACAAAAGTGCGAGAGAAAAAAACCAAAGTATTAAATTAGACTGATATAATATTAAGTATGTACTGACAAGTACATAATTATGTACTGACAACAACGTCAAACATGTTTCACAATATTAATATGAGAGTGAGGTTGTGCAAACAATTTCCCTTAAAATGAGATTTTTCCGAAAAAATTTTTAGGTTTATCACCCAACCTATGTAGGTACAATAACTGTTCGATGTTCTGAAAGCTCTAAGCTATGAGTGATTTCAATTTTAATTTAAAGCCGCGATATAAAAGAAGTCAACCCGTTAAGATCAAAACTAAAGTCATTAACCTCCAAATTCAAAGAAATTCGATGAGTGACGAAAAACAAGTACGTAACATAGAATGGAAAATGTCAAGAGACAAAAAAATGTAAAGCAAGTTCTCTGTGAAGAACTCGTTTTTATATCGCTAAAACACCGCTTGCACGGTAAGTGAATAAAAAAGGAGACAGGCGGAAAGACACCGCTTTCTATTTTATCGCCACATTCCTCCACTACTTGGCGGAATAATGTTTTATAAAGCGGGCGCTGGGATCGGCCACATTGGTCCATCGAGGCATCCAGAAGTAGGGCATGAAATTTTCCGCGCATCCCGGAAACTTCTTCTCAAAGACCATCCGATAGTAAAGCGCCTCTTTCGTCGTCGGCGTGCAATGAGGGAAAATTTGCGGCGCTCTCTTCAAAGCTTCGTCAGCGATACGGCTGTCTACCCAATCCTGGATGATGTTGAAGAGAGAGCGCTTGACGGTCGTAACGCCGTCGCTGAAAGCTTCCTTGTGCCGCCAAAGGATGTTCTTCGGAAGTAAATCCTCTTTGTCGAAAGCGGACCTTAAGAGATGCTTTTCGATGCCGTCCTTGGGCTGTCGCAGATGTGCTGGGAGGCTCAGGAAGTAGTGTGTGAACTGGAGGTCTAGGAAGGGCACGCGCAGCTCCAAGCTATGGGCGGCTGTGGTCCTGTCCGCCCGTAGTCCGTCGTACATGTAGATGTCGGAGAGGAGACGGTGGCTCTCCTGGTGCCCTGCCTCCGCGGAGGGCGCGTCGCGGAAGTAGATGTAACCTGGGGAAAGCAC
Source organism: Bactericera cockerelli (assembly GCA_024516035.1). Taxonomy (NCBI): domain Eukaryota; kingdom Metazoa; phylum Arthropoda; class Insecta; order Hemiptera; family Triozidae; genus Bactericera; species Bactericera cockerelli. The sequence continues at coordinate 13,328 of JAMCCL010000835.1, forward strand.
AGTGTAATGGTTGGAAAAATAAAATAAAATACACAATAAATACCTTAAATTAGTTTTCGTCAGATCATAGTTAATCAATGTTCGGCGAATTCAAAACTGGGTGGGTGACCACTAAAATACAAACTTTTCTGATGCTGGCTATTCCCGGGCCAAGTTGGGCTGGGTAAGATTAATGTTCGTATGTGGTTAGTAAGTTTTCAGAGAATAGAAGTAAAACCTTCGTTTTAAATGACTTACATGTTATAAAAGAGATGCAAAGTACAAATTACCTTGGGCCAATTCATCCGCTCCCTCACCGCTGAACAACACAATCGTATCGGTGTTGTCCTGGATATACTTGGCCACAAAGTACATGCCGATACTAGCGCGCGTGGTGGTGATATCCGCAGTCTCCAAGTGGTACAAAACATTGTCCAGAACATCCGTCACATCCTCCGGCGTGAATAGGACTTCGTGGTGTTCGGTGCCGATGTGTTTGGCGACCTGTCGGGCGGCTATGATGTCGGGACTTTCGCCCATCCCGACGGCGAATGACTGAATCTTGTACGGCAGATTTTCTTCTTTGGCCAACTTGACTAGCAGAGCGGCGATGAGACTCGAGTCCAATCCGCCGGACAGCAGACAGCCGATACGACGGTCGGACATGAGCCGCTTCTTCACCGAGCCTGTCAGCAGGGTGCGGATGTTCTTCAGGACGTCGGATGGCGCCAGGTCGGAGTACTTGATGAAGGGCTCGAAGTTTGACTTCTCGCCGATCTGGTAGTAGGTCTCCTCCTTGATGAAGCGGACTTTGCCGCTCTTGAGCAGTTCATACTCGGCGATGGTGCGAGGAGGAAACGGAGCTATCTTGCAGCGGGACCGGAGCTCGTGCCCGAGGTCAATCAGACCTGAAACCAAAACTAGCTTTTCATATTTTTGTAACAAATTTGGAACATGCATGTTGTGACTGCACTTTTCGGATTTACTTGAATTATTTATTTAGTTCAATCGAGCTGAAATTTTCAGGGTATATTCCACGCGTGCTCAGGGATTTATTTGTTATTTTTGAATGACAAAATAAGCAACGTTCAGCCAGGCTAAGAAGTGTGTAAACATTATGCCCCGAAATATTTTAAATCTGATTTCTACCCAGAGATTTCTTTCCTTATGACTTATGAGTGAGCTCTGACCAGTTTGATCTACAGTTTTATTTCTGAAAAGAAAATTATGACTCAATAGGTGTTTATAGCCTTCCATCCTACATGTACAAGAGAGTGGTTAATTTTGTTTTATTTTGTGTATTTAATTTGTGCTCATTTCATATTTTTCGATACTTGCGAATTAAACACTCCAGCTAAGTCAGCGAATCCACTGCCTTATCGATCGAGATTTTTTTTTAACAAATGCATAAAGCGATTAAAAAAAGCCTGCCTCGCTCAGAGAATCGGCTGTATCCGATCTGCGGTCAAGTGGTAATGTCTTAAAAATGGGACATCCGAACTGCGGTCGTAGAAACATCCGAGCTGCGATCATGATTTTTTATTTTTATTATTTTTTTTTTTTTATGGCTTTAACGGCAGGATTCTCACACTGTGAGCTCTTCCACCCAACCGATTTTTTACCTTTGGCCGACCTCTTACCTTTGGCCTCGGAGCACACGGCCACAATATCGTCCGCATTCTCGAGCCGGAACAGCGGCCTCACCCCGTACGGATCCCTCACGAAGTACACCCGGTGCTTCTCCTTGTCGATCAGCGCGAAGGCGAACACGCCGTCCAAATGCTGCACGGCTTTCTTGATGCCGAACTTTCCGTACAGCTGGATGATGGCTTCCACATCACAGGACGTCTCGTACTGGAACCCGTTTCTGAACGCCCAGACGCTTGTAGTTGTAGATCTCGCCGTTGCAGATGAAAAGTCACCAGAGGGTATCTGGTGAAAGAGATTTGATTTGATTTTGAATTTCATTTATTTATATTTTTTTTTTTTGTAC